>JAKSYS010000296.1:0-70370 GCA_022925895.1 Fragilaria crotonensis
TTGGCATAGGGATCAGACGTGGTTCACCTTCCCAACAGGTTCCTATCTTTGCAATCAAGTCGCGACCTTGAGGATTTCCACGGTGATAGTGAGCCCAGCAAGATCCGGACGATTCATGTTTGGGTCCTGTCGTATCGTTCGTTGTGTTGGATTGCGTTCTGTGATGCTTGCCAGTTTGTCAATGGCTGATGAACATTCCAACCAAGATTCAAATCCATCTAATCCATCCCGCGAAGTAAAGGCAACTCTTGTTCGATATGGTTCCTTGCACTTTTGTCAACCTTCGAGAGTCCTACAAGTACCAGACTCGACAAATACTGTAAGTCGAAATAAAGGAAGAGAAATCAACTGGGAGGTGCGGGAAAGTACTGAAATCTACGATGTTTGGTTGGAATAGTATTTAAGTGTTCATCAGTGCCGCTAAACGGTGCTACTCGTACTGGTATACGGTATACACGCGTTTTGAAAGTGTTTTGTCGAATGGACGATACGCTCACACTTCGTCGAGGAGTCGATGGTCGACCGAAGCAACATTTGCATGGCCACCACCCACCACTATACAATCTATGTACCAGGTACTGGAGTACTCCCTATAATAGAATGATATAGTACACTACCTTTTCAATTACTAATTCTTTAGCAGCATTTTACTGCCGGTAGACACTACCGGTAGTTGTACAAGGCCATGCAATCAGGCGCCAAGGGATTCAACGTGCCGTCGTTCATTCCCTCCATGATAATTTGCGCAGCTCCTTTCCCTCTTGTCCATCATGGTTCCACTTTCCCTGCTGGTGTTCTTACCTGCAGAAGCAGAAGAAGTTGCTACAATCATGATGGTGCCTTACTTTGACGGAGGATACTGGTGTCTGAAATGTTGCCTTCCGTCAATTTGAGGAGATGAACGATGAACGCTTGAGTTGTTGGGAATGGTTTAAAGAATTGTAATCGGCGGCGGATACATGACTGCGAAATTGTAGGTGATATTTTTCGACGTGCCAATTCGATCCTGAAGTAGAAAGTGTCATACCTAAACTCCGTACAATTGTACGTGCATAATTCTGGTTGCCTCGCAACGTGTGCTTCTTTTGTTAGACCAAGTATCACATTAAGCTCCACATTGAGCTCCACATTGAACGTACGAATGTGATGTACAATGTACATTGAGCTAAGTAAATTCTTGATAAGGTAAAAACCGTTTCCTGCCTTGAACACACAGCTATATAAGGATCGTGATAGTGTGCGAAAGTTAATCGGCTCAGTCACGAACACTAAATCGTTCAGTGTCGTCTCTGAACGTCGTTCAGTGTCGTCAATGAACCTGGCAAGACGGTCGAAAAACACCGAAACTTCCCAAAGTCGAACTTTAAGTGCCCATAACTTGAGCAATAAAGGTGCTACATCAAAAATGAGACTGATTTGAAAAGCTGTGAGTACGAGCTTTCCAAATCCGTGCTCCGATTGGTGGTATCTTGCTTTATCGATGAACGTTCGTCGATTGAAAATCGCATTTTGGGTGAAACGAGACAAGTGTGCATGCTTATAACGTAACGAATATAACTCTAAAATATAAAAGTAAAACGGATTCAAATAGAAGAGATCAAGGGCTTTCCAAATCATTCCGGTATTTGAATGTAGTACCTTTATTCGCCATGTTATGGGCTCTCAAAGTTTCGTAAAATCATTGACGGACGACACTAACGTCATTGAACGTCGTCACTAACTCGACACAAACGTTAGTGAACGTGCGACACATGCTCCTCGAAAACTCGTTTTGAGTCCAATGCACGAAAAAACGCGCATGCGTCTACGACGCTCCTCGTACAACAAAAAATTAGTGAACTTAGTGAACGACGCAGTGAACTTAGTGAACTTAGTGAACGACGACAGTGTCGTTAGTGACGTGACTCAAGAAGAAGTCACTATTTTACAGGTAGTTGACGGTTTTTAGTAACATGTGGTGCAAGAAAATACATAGGTACTCTGAGCATTTGTATGAGAATGGCCGAACGAAGTTTCAAACGACCTCAGCTGCGCATGACTGAACGCACACTTGTTTCTACATTAGTAGTAAACAAAATGTATATGTCATATGTAGATTCGCATTGACTGAACACGCTTCTTTCTACATTAGTAGTAATCAAAATGTATATGTCATATGTAGATTCGCATTGACTGAACACGCTTCTTTCTACATTAGTAGTAATCAAAATGTATATGTCATATGTAGATTCGATTTGACTGAACGCACACTTCTATCTACATTAGTAGTAAACAAAATGTATATGTCATATGTAGATTGGCATTTGACTTCCTTCTACATTAGTAGTAATCAAAATGTATATGTCATATGTAGATTCGCATTTGACTGAACGCACACTTCTTTCTACATTAGTAGTAAACAAAATGTATATGTCATATGTAGACATTGCAACTCGGAGTTCTTGCTACTGTACATACATTTCACATGTCGGTCTACGTTCTGTATAAGCTTTATGCAAGTTTTGCCATAAAGATACAGCACCAGCAGCACTACCCGTGGCCCGTGGTACCCAGTACAATGGTACGAAATCCTTGTATCACTTACGATGGAGGGGACTTCGTGTTACCTTCAATGGAGTGCTTCCGCGTCAATACATTATTACGGTATTGCAAAAATCGTATCTTACGCTACTTTCCCGCAGCTCCCTGTCGTCAGGCTAAAGGCTAAAGAGCACGATCTTGAACAAACAGTCCAATGTCCAATCCCTACTTCAGTGTTGTCGGACAAATCCTCGACAGTCGTAGTTGTCCTCAGCGTCCTTTTAACGTATTTGTAAGAAAAAATGACGATTTCATCCGACGCCGTTTGTCAATGGGTCACAATGTGTCATGCCGGGACTTCAAGAGGGCCCAGTGCCGCGAAGAAAACGAAACCTACGGCTAAAGTAGTACTCGGAGTATGTATTACCCGCCCACACAATACGTGGTAATACGCCAGTCCCACATACCACATACCACATACCACATACCTGATTTGTCTCGGTGAATGGTCATGCATGCACAGCGAAAAAATCACGGCTCACAAAACGACGAGGCATCGAAGACATCAACATCTCAAACCACATCATGACGAATGAAGAATACTCTCTTGTTGTCGAACTTAATAACAAAGGTGCATCTCTTCTGGAGGCTGGAGAGTATGGTCTAGCGAACGATGCATTTCTACTTGCGATGAACTCTATGGTTCAGGACCTATTCAATGTGACGGAAGAGGTCCGCCCATCAACTGAGTGGAAGACCAGGATAAAGTGGTCCACTAATCCATCACTCAAATTACCTCCGAATGCTCTTCCTTCTGCATTCATCTTTCAGTATGCCGTTCACATAGAGGCTGCCGAGGGCGACGCTGGTACGGACGGCCACATTGAGTCAGCATCCATCCTATGGAACATTGGGCTTTGTTTCCATATCATGGGTCTTTCCAAACCAAAGTCAGAGTATTTGAAGAGTGCACTGAGATTCTATTCAATTGCATGCGACATTCGACGACGTGGAAACGACGGGAGCCCTGAGCTTCTGGACTTGGCTTTGCAGAACAACATCGGTCAGATTCATTGCGAGTTCATGGAGCTTAGCAAAGCGCGAGAGTGTTTTGATCTCGTCTCGAAAAGCCTAACAGCTATGCACCAGAGAGGAATGGTTCCCATCGTTGATCCGGAGGTATGTAAAGGCTTCGTCATGAATAGTGTAATGGCAAAGCAACCTAACTGTTCTGCGGCTGCATGAAAAGGACTATAGGAAAGTTTGTTGACACTTCGTGAAACTGGTTCGTGAACATTCATTTAGTCGTGCATATGGGAAGCATGGGTACAGTGAGAAGAGATAATAGTTTTGGCTGTCTTTCCGAAGTAATCATCGCAGCTGGAGAAGCGGAAACAGAACAACTAACGAACGCAACTGCATTGCAGGGGCTGCTTCTTAGCACGAGATCATGGGCTGTCACAAGATCAAATACGATGTGTTATATTGACGCATATGTGAGAGTCCGGATTAAGATATACCTGAATATTCACCATCGCCATCGTGTTGCCATACCTCTTTGGGAAGCGTAACTGATGGCAAGGGGTGGAAAGTGAGACGAGGTATATTCTGTGTCTGAACAAAGCTTCCATTAGCTACCTTCACACCTGGATCAGAATCAGCAGAAGCCACCAGCTTTCATGGTCTGGATTCTGCTTTAAGATCAGGGTTATTTGATTTTCATGTTCGTCTTGATAACTGAGGTAGCTATTAGTAGCCGCAATAGAGGGAAACATAACATTCTAATCGTCCGAGTCGCAGTTGCGATGCTGACGCCAACCTTGGCAGCTGGAGAGCATTGCCCATCACCACTCACCATTTCGACAACTGATAGCAGCTGCGGTAGATGCAGCGCAACATACGTAGTTCATGTTCTTGGCGTGCAACCTGCACCGAGCTTGCATGCTCTGGATGCTGCAACGTCGAATCAAATGGCGCAGCAAATAATGGTGTGGTCATTCCGAGAAAGATAGGACGCCGCGTAGTGAAGTACGGTTATGTTTGTGTCCGCGTTCAATTTTAGTGCCACGTTGTCGTTCGCGACATTGATCAACGAAACGAGAACAGAGCAAATGTCGGTTTTCTGTCAACAAAAACCCATTTCTTACGTTTAACACTACACGAAGAAGAGAAGAGGAAATCCGGCTGCTGCCATTCTGGACCGTTGCATTCGCTTGCGGGCACAATGACAGGCAATTACCTCATCTGAACATCTGGCGACGGCCGCAACTGACAGGGAATCTTGATTGAATTCTGTCTCCAATTGATAACTGATAGCTTTTTAGGAAAATTAGCAATGAAAGCCTCGCTGATAAAGGAGCAACAGCACTGTTAGAAACTGTTGAATTTGTCACAAGACAAAAGTTTTTGAATCACTGCAAACAACTCTGACAATTTAAAGTGCTTTATCAACACGGGTTATTTAGAGACTCTAGTCCGAAACACAAAATTATTTCTTCACAGTTATTTAAAAGTCGGGATAAACTCCTATGAAAGAACAGGTCTTACCATTCATGGTCACTCCGAGTCAGAATGTCGAGCTTGGAATTGGAGCGAAGTGCGTTTGTGATTTGTGGCATGCGAGCTCAGAGTCCTGAGGTTCTTACCAGGTACGATAGGCCAGCCAGCATGGCACATTGCATGTCACACAATCGGTGGGAAACAGGAATAGAGAACCATCGCTACCACCATGCTTATTATGAACACGCGATCTGACAGGAATGCCCCATCACATGTGGCTGGCTATCAACGATCAACGATCAACAATCAACGATACATGTACATGGTTGTTAGTCGCCAGAAGCAACATTTCCGAACAAGCGGGTTCGAACTTGTGTCGTTGTAGGAAGTTCAAGTAGGAAGTAGGAAGGCCCAAGAACCGCTTCCTCCTCTGATTTTGGATGGAGGAAAACAACAAACGGATTGACGGCCTGACGTTTCAATTGCGAGTACAAGCAGCAACAGTACCGGTACTACTTGTAGTAGAACTGGATATGTGTTTAACACATCTCGTCATCGCAAGACCTCGTAATAAATATATAGTTTCAAGTGGAAGTTGTTCAAGAGAGGAATTTCACATCCTTTCCCTTGCCTTTTCAATGAATGAATTGATTACGCCTTGCCCTCCCTGCCCCAAACTAAATTCATAAAGATATTCAATCAAGTAAACCAACCAGCCATAACATGACATTTCACTACAACTGCATCAACAATTCATTCATTTGCTCCTGTGTTGTTTCGCTGCCGATGTTGTGCTGTTATCACATTTTGTCTCGTCTACCATGCTGTGGAAGGGACAAAACAAGCCACAGAATCAAATCAAACTGGAAAAGCAGAATTGTAGCATGGATAGTGATTTGATGGTCTCTTCTGCCAAACAGTGGAAGAGGTGGTATGAATCAAACCGTAACAGCAGCATGATTGCTGGATCATGTTCTTGCTTTTTATTTTCTCTTCCCAAAAGCAGTGGAAGAGGTAAATTGAACAGAATCAAACAAGATGCTGCCATACAGTGGAAGAGGATGTGAATTGAATGAAACAAATCAAATTGTAAAAGCAGCATTGCATCAGCATGATGTTGGTTGATATGGTTTTCACTTCTGCCACCATACATTGGAAGCAGCAAGAAATCAAATGTAATCAAACCAGAAGATGGCATAGGAGTACCACACTGGAAGAGGATGCCAATTGAATCACATCAAGTATCTTGGACATATTTGTAGAGTTATGGGATCATTCAAAAAGAATTAAAAGCACTGGTGTGAATGCTCTGTAGGTAATAAAAATGAATAATGAACATTGCATTTTGCTTTATTGCTTGTTCACGCAGTAAGGGATGGAAAAATGAAAATGATGACAAAACTTGACCAAGAATGCAAATCCATTTTTTGTTTGTGAAAAAGCAATGGCCAAAGTGTTGATTCTTTACTCTGCACATCAGAAAACCTAATTGTGTGGTTGGTAAGACACAGTGAACTGCACTTGGAGTACACTGTACTACTTACCACACAGGTCCTTCAAATTGCTTTCTACCCTTGGAGACTCATAGTCTCATGTCACATAGTCCAGTGCTTTTTATCAAGGGCCAGATATGTAGCTTTTCCCAGCTCATCCACAAAGACTGCAAGAGTGCTGGAACATTGCTAAGCTTCTTATTAGTTCAAAATTTATTGATTTAATTATCATGTCTCATATCCATTCTGCAGTCTCAAGTCTATACTCTGGTAGAGTCTAGAGAGTAGAGTCTTGTTCTGAAGTACCAGGTAGTCCAGTATCCAGTACCACCAACCAGTACCAGTCATACATTCCCATTCCCAATCCCGTTACCACTACCACTACTTACTACTTACACTGTGTCATTAACATGCGTACTGTACCACCGGTAGGGCAAGCCCTTCCGGTTAATTGGTCGTTTGGACGTACCGATACTGTATGACATACTGTAATTGACGGGTCCCTCCTCCAAACTCCGAAGTAGATGCATACTGAAATTGAGTAAAAACTACAGACTGTATGCATACTGCCAGCACAAGAACTACAGCATACTGGTACAGTAGCTCATATCGTTCTGCGAGCTATGTTACGAGCGACGAGCTCATAATTAGGTGTTGCGTCATCGCGAATTTGCCACGTCATCCTCACGATTTTAAATTTTAAGAGTTCAATGGCCGTCCATTCGAATTGAGTAACAGTACCATACCATGGTACTGCTATAATACTCGAGTACTCACACTGTACTCAGCCTACTACGCGCTCTCTGCATCCAACACTCCTGGAAATACACTATGGTACCAGTTACCAGTACTAGTACAAGTACCGTTCTTCCGGAGAACGTGTTGTCCGAATAGTATGAATACGCAAGTAAACGTACTAGTACTGTACATCAATTTTTCGTCGTCCGTGGCGTCCGATCATATTGATGACGTTTGCATTACGTATTAACGTGGGTGCCGTTAAAATTTGTTCACACCTTTAATTCGCCAATGTGCCTGGGGTCCTGGTACTATGTGAGTACTCCAGCGTACGTACGAAGTAGAATCCTATCATCTGTGTATAGACGTCATCGTCGTATCCTGGTAGAGGAACAAGTAGAAATTGAGCAGTGTCCATCATAACAACAAGCATTCTGAAATCCGCAATGATGTTCTCTTCCGCTGCTCGCAATGCCGCCAAGGTCGCCACCAGAGTGTCTGCTCGGTAAGCTTGCTTCAGGAGTTCTACAGTCGTCCTGTCACATTCCCATGCAGGTAGCAACAAATGCTTACTCACGTCAACTCTCGTTTCTTGTCCTTCGTCGCTCAAACCAAGTGCGTACTCTATCACCGCCCGTGCAGAGGCCCGCAAATTCTTTGTCGGAGGAAACTGGAAATGCAACGGCTCAGTCTCACAAGTGAACGAGCTCGTCTCGATGCTCAACCAATGCTCCCTAACCTCTGATACCGAGGTTGTTGTTTGCCCTTCACAAGTCTATTTGCAGGGCGTCAAGGACAAGCTACGCCCGGACGTGGCCGTCGGCGCCCAGGATGTTTGGATGAAGGGAAACGGAGCCTTCACTGGAGAGACGTCAGCTGATATGCTCACTGACATGGGAGTCCAATGGGCTGTTGTTGGTCACTCAGAACGTCGTGAAAAGGGGGAGTCTAACGAGGAGGTCGCTGCGAAGGCTAAGTTCGCCATCGACAAGGGTCTCTCTGTCATGGCTTGCTGCGGTGAGCCGCAAGCCAACCGCGAGGCTGGTACCACCAACGACTTCGTTTTCCCACAGATCAAGGCGTACGCTGATGTCCTCACCAAGGAGGACTGGGCTAAGGTTGTCATTGCTTACGAGCCTATCTGGGCCATTGGAACTGGTTTGACCGCGTCCCCGAACAAGCCCAGGATACCCACAAGGACATTCGTCAGTACCTTGCCCAAGTTGCCGGTGCCGAGGTCGCTGAAAACACCCGTATCCTTTATGGAGGATCTGCCAATGCCAAGAATGCCCCGGAGCTCTCCGCCAAGCCTGATATTGATGGTTTCTTGGTCGGCGGTGCCTCTCTTAAGCCCGAATTCGCCGATATCATCAATTGTCAGACGACTCTCAAGTCTCTCAAGCCAGTCAATGTTGGTATCAATGGTTTCGGGCGAATTGGACGGTAAGTTCACGGTCGTGGCCGAGATTCATCCGATTAATGAGCGCGAATCTTTGTCTCTCAACCCCACCTTTATTTGTTTCAGCCTTGTTCTCCGTGCTGCTCAGAACGACCCCATGGTTAACGTTGTCGCCATCAATGATCCTTTCATCCCAACTGACTACATGGAGTATATGTTCAAGTTCGACACCACGCATGGTGAATACTCTGGTTCGGTGGCCAAGGTTGACGATACCACGATCAGTGTTGACGGAAAGAAGATCCACGTCTTTGGAGAGAGGGACCCTGCGAACATCAAGTGGGGTGATTTCGGAGCTGACTATGTTGTTGAGTCGACTGGTGTCTTCACTTCTACTGCTGGAGCCTCTAAGCACTTTGTCGGAGGAGCCAAGAAGGTTGTTATCTCTGCCATCAGGAGATGCCCCAATGTTCGTAATGGGAGTGAACAACGAGTCTTATGATCCATCCATGACTGTTATCTCGAACGCCTCTTGCACCACCAATTGCCTTGCACCTCTTGCCAAAGTTATTAATGACGAGTTTGGAATCGAGGAGGCTCTCATGACCACCATCCATGCCGTCACTGCCACTCAACAAACGGTTGATGGACCTTCTCAGAAGGACTGGCGCGGAGGCCGTGCTGCTTGCTACAATATCATCCCATCCTCCACCGGAGCTGCCAAGGCTGTTGGAAAGGTGATTCCTTCCCTCAACGGTAAGCTTACTGGTATGGCATTCCGTGTCCCCACCATCAACGTTTCCGTGGTCGACCTCACTGCCAAGTTGATCAAACCCGCCACCTATGACGAGATCTGCGCTGTTCTTAAGGACGCCTCCGAGGGCTCCATGAAGGGAGTTTTGGGATACCAAAAGCAGGATGTTGTCTCGTCAGACTTCATCTCCTGCAAGTACTCCTCTATCTTCGACCAGAAAGCTGGTATTGCACTCAACGACAACTTCGTAAAGCTTGTGTCTTGGTACGATAACGAGGCGGGTTACTCTCAGCGCGTCTTGGACCTTATCAAGCACGTCGACAAGACCTCCAGCTAGGTATTCTGAAGTGTTTTTATCGAAGGATATTCAAGTAACATGGCTGTAGTAGTACAGGGTACAGGGAGAGTGATCGATGGGACAAAGAATCTACATCATTTATTTGGAGCAGAGAAACTAACTGCAGACTGGGTTCGACAGCTCGTCAGAGATTATCTAGAGTCATTAGATCCTTGTTGGTCACCGTCACACTCTATCTTGCGAAGTTTTTTATTGGTTTCACGAATAGCTACCTTCCCTGCGATTTCTTGATAATTAGCTGCATCAGATTCTTGATTCCCTTGAGCCAATCCTTGTGCTCTCGCCAGTCCGAACTGACCAAACCGGTTTGCACCGACGTGGCAGTGGAATAGTCGCCATTGCGAATGGCTTCCACAAGGGTCGAAACCTTTCCAGCAACCTCCACGTCAACGTCGCCTCGAGCCAACCTCTTCAGCAATATTGCAACTCCCTTTTCTCCGTCTGTCAGTTGCTTCTTATCGCCAGCGGACAACTGCATACCTTGCATCATCTCGAGAATCTCCAAGAGGCCGTCCTTGATATGCTGATGGTCAGCAGTCACTTCCGGAGGAGCACTTGGGTCGAAAGTGCCAGAGACTGGGGCTTTGGAAAGCTGCTGCTGCCCTAGGACGGCAGCTGCCGTTCCCGGACGAGCAGCGCCACCGTATGGGTTGCTGGTTCCAACATTCCCGTACTGCTCTGCCAATTCAGGATGCGAAGAAGAGGTCACAAAACCATCACCATACTTGGACATCATTTTGGAAGGCGTCGACGCGACGGTTGGAACGATAGTAGCAGGGGTGGGAGGTACAGGAGCAGCAGCCTGTGAGGTTGTGTCACGTGGTCTTTCCCAAGAGGTTTCACCAGTAGCTTGGTTTGCATAGTATTCTCTCCCACTAGCGGGATCCTGGAGTGCAATCCATCCAGGGGGCAATTGTTCGCTTACAACCGCAACCTAAACAAACAACCAAGCAACATAAGTTAGGGGAGAGTAAATAAATGGTCCACCTGATTCCAAGTTTGACTTACCGGCTGAGGCGCTGGAGTTGGTTGAGCCCGCACTTGCACTGCTGGATTTGGCTGAGCTCGGTGTGGTGCTTGTTGTTGCACTTGGCCGTGCGCTGCTTGCTGACCGTATTTCTGCTCCTGACCGTACGCCTGTTGCCCATAGGCACCTCGCTGCTGCTGCTCATAGGTAGGATGGTGCTGCTGCCCGTACGTTGATTGTTGCTGAGGTCTGGCAACTGGTGCTTTGTCCACATTCACAATCGCGAATGGAAAGTCAGGAGGCTTACTACCCATCATCAGCAGGCAGTTGGGAGATTCGCGACTTCGGTACAATCGGTCTTTCAACTCTGGTGACGACTTCACGAACTTTGCAGCTGTCGCCAGTAAACCCTGTTCCGAAAGAACTTTGGAATATTTGTCGAACAGTTCTGCGATGTCGGGCTCCAAGGTCGCGCTCGGATTGGCGCGCATGAATACCGAAGCTTTGGAACAAAAGTCATGCAAGGCCAACACATCATCCGAACCCTTTCTGTCGAGTTGAGACTTCCAAAACTTGACCGTGCGCTCAAGGCTCAGCGAGCACATGTAACACAAGGAAGCGTGTCTGAAGTCACCAGCGGCCTCCAATTTGTCGCCGAGCTGAATGCATAAGCCGGGAAAGTCTTCGCTCCTGGCATAGGTACTAATTGTCGCAAGTGTCTCTTTCCAATTAGTCGTCTGCTCGACCAGACTCTCAAGCTGGTTCGAAACCACTGCATTGATGACACCAAGGAAACTCTTCTTGGGTCCTTCACTTGCAAAGTACCGCTCTTGAGCCTTCTGCCACAGTTCGGCGCCACCGCACGAGGCGAGAATCAAAGCGTCAGCAAAATTTCCGGTGCGAAAACAGCATTCAACTGCCGCTTCAAAGTTTCCGACAACCAGGGCCTTTTTTACAGCTAATTCAGCTGAGGGAGTCATTGTGACATTACCACTGGCAGAAGGACCAGAAGTTTCAGAGAATTCGATGGCAGCCCGATGGATGACATCTGGATGGAAGCCAAGGTGTTCCAAGAGCTCCGCTCTAGCGTTGGCTTGGAAAATGACCTGCATAAAGGACCATATCTCCGCATCGACAGGGTTGGAAGCCTTAGCCATCATGAAGGCACACACCTCAGTAGTCTCGGTAGTGGCTGTTGTCGCTTCCATAGCTAGGCTTGCGGCAACCAGTGTTGGTTGCTCTACAGCGGTGGACAATTTCACTAGCCTATCGGCTGTTCCAAACGATAAGAAAGTCCCACCAAATCCACAACTAACTCCAGAATTCGGTCGCAACCACTTCGGTGGCCGACCACTCCTGGTTACCAGTCCATTCACAGAATGCGCCTGAACTTTGCGATCCAAAGAACACGTCGCGATAACACCTCGTTTGAGAGGCGACCATTGCACATGATAACGTCTCTGTTGAGCAGCAGCGGCGCCATAGATATTTGATGCTGAGTTCTCACTTATGCTGTTCTCTGCTTGTTTGTGGAAATCGTCGCTGTCGTTAGGGACATCTGCGATAGGTCGCAGGGTGCACAGATCCCAAAGAATCGTTCGATTGTCCTTGCCAGTACTGCAATCCGAGGACAAAGAGAAAACTAAGTTAGAACCAACCAAGAAATGGCGAAAGAAGATTCAGCACTAACCCCCAAAAGAAAAACATACCTAACCATCAATGTGTCATCATGAGGACACCAGTCGAGACTGAGAATGCCTTGCGAGTGCCCCTGAAGTGTGGCAAGAGGCATCGAGGTCGAAGCTCGGAGATCCCAAAGCTTTATGATTGGGTTTCTATCGTCTGCGGAGGCAGTCACAAGATGCAAACCCTCAGTAGGATTCCACTGAATGTCACTAATGGCCTCTGGAGATCTCAGCTGGCACCATGGTTTGAGTTGCTTTAGATCCCACACCGCGACCAGGCCATCAGCATGCGCGACCGCAACGATATGTTCTACTTGCGTGTTCCAAGCAATCTGTGTAACTTCAACAGCTGAAGATGCGGGAAGAACCAGTGGAACTGGCGGATGACTGGAAAGATCAATGATGGTGACTTGTCCGTCGCTGCTCCCTGAAGCCAACTTGTTAAGATTGAGTGGACAGAAAGCAAGCGCTTTAACTTCTGCCTTATGGGACTGAATGACAACTGGAGTATCGCCTTTATCTGTGATCAGGTCATTGAATTTCCAAATAAGAACACCACCATCCGACATTCCACCAGCAATGAGCCCCAGGGGAGACCACGCAAGAGAACCGAAACGATTGGCGGTCTTGACGGTCTTGAGGAGCTCTGGAGCCTCTCCTCCCAAATGCAAGTCGTACAAATCAAGTTCGCCGCCATAATCTTCAAAACCAATGCCGCCCGAGTCCTGCTCAGTTTGAACGAATGTGAGTTCATGCACAGAGCCAATAGGGCGATAATTGGTGGTGGGCGTTGACTGTATGTCAAGCACTCTGAACTCAAAATCTCACCTTTGTTCCCAACGCAATCACATCTGCATACGCCTTATGGGGAGACCAGGCGATTGTTGATGATTTGTCATCAATCTGAGTAATCAGCGTCGACATGGTAATCGACAGGAGGGGATCAAAGAAACGATTTTCGATGATGATGTATTATAAACTTGAGCCTTACGAGCAGGGAGCAAGGTAGTCATTGCCGTGACGAAATCCGAGGCAAATCATACCGGCCTTGGTGGATGAAAATCGAATCTTGTCGGTGGGGATTCCAGATTCTCAAAATGGAGCAGCCCATATAGTACGGCTTATAGTACCAGGTACAGTACTACTACTAGTACCATGCATTATTTGTACAAGTAGCACTACGGTAGTCTACATAAACTTAGAGACTGACTAAATAGAAATTGTGCGCTTGTCTGCACCATTCTGACTGGACGACGTGCGAAAAGCACGAATCGATCCCGTCGAAAGGGATTCCGCATCGCCGTCAAAATAAAATATTTTTGTTTGACTCAAATTCGAACACCGCCAACATCCCGGCTTTGCCTGGAACCAGAATAGGGTGGCACCCAGACGCTCGTCACGAACGAAAACTCCGATCCTCTCTATCGCAAAATTAAGAACAGGTCTACGTGCCGCGTGGTAGAAGGCGGTTGTAGGATTCAAAGTGATTCGCATGCTTTCGTACACAGGAAGTGTACTTACGTCCTACAAGGTCAATTCAATCGTTTGGACACCCAACAGCTCCACAACACAAATAAAAATAAAACCAGCAAGAGCCGCTTCAATCAATCATTTATCATGGCTCGTACCAAGCAAACCGCTCGTAAATCAACTGGAGGAAAGGCCCCTCGTAAGCAGGTAAGTTATCATGATGAAAGGAGACGGCGGCTGTAGGAAATAACTGTTCACAACGTCGTCATCGTCGTTTGTGCAGTTGGTTTCAACTCCTCGATGGTGCCGTTCGTACACCCTGGTATTAAATTTACGTGAAGCACAAATCAGCACTAACTCATCCCTCTCTCTCTCTCTTATCGCTTCATTTACCCACTGCGGGGTCTCATTCTAACAGCTTGCAACCAAGGTATGTGATGTGTGCTGAATGGCTTTGAGTTGAAGCCTGTATTGAATGCACAGTTCGATACTTGTACGGATACTTCCGATACAGTACGGACTACGGTCGTGGGAGTACTTCTGACTCATGCATCTAACAAAAAATTCTTTTCAGGCTGCCCGCAAGTCCGCTCCAACTGCCGGAGGAGTTAAGAAGCCCCACCGCTACCGTCCTGGAACTGTTGCTCTCCGTGAGATCCGCAAGTACCAGAAGTCTACCGATCTCTTGATCCGTAAGGCACCTTTCCAGCGCCTTGTGCGTGAGATCGCTCAGGATTTCAAGTCCGACCTCCGTTTCCAAAGTACCGCTGTTCTTGCACTCCAGGAAGCCTCCGAAGCCTACCTCGTTGGTCTCTTCGAAGACACCAACTTGTGTGCCATCCACGCCAAGCGTGTTACCATCATGCCTAAGGATATTCAACTCGCTCGTAGAATCCGTGGAGAACGTGCGTAAGCCTGGAGAAAGAATTATTCAAGGGGGCGGGATAATTCAATTTGTACACATAGAGCTGACAGCGCCGGGAGGGAATAACAGTCCCTTCAGAAGATACCGATCGCATCATCCAAAGTCTATGTGATTATATAACATTCTATTACTTACTATTTATAGAGTCCTTATTGCGGTAACTTGTTTGTTGCTTTTCTATGCAAACTGTTCAAGTACTTTTGAGTTGGAATTTGTCAGAAACATCAACTGTGAGACCTAGCAATAGCTGCAGATGACATAGGAACGCAGTCCCACCAATTCAGGATTGGTTCCAAGCAACTGCAAAGAATTCACGTGTAGCGAGCTGCGAAATGTGGTCGATTCGAGCCGTCGTTCCATCATATTGGATGCCGGTAAAACACCAGTTGGCCCCAAATGTTCAAAAATGGTCTGGAACGCACCACGGCCTAACCATAGCGCATCTTGATGTCCAATCGAAAGGAACGAGCCGTCAGAAGCATGTTGCTTCAATCGGTGGATGATTAAGTTCCGCGCAAATGTAATAGTAGACTCAATAGCATTACGAATGAATCCAACGTTCTTGTCGACCTCAATCACTGACCGTATAACTTCTTGCGACTTTAATGCTGCCAGAAGCATCATCTGAGTAAAATTGTAAACAACGACTTCAAAGCTATTGACTGTTGAATCGTATAGAATGGGCTGACATCTCGGTCGAACGAACGTCTTCATACGAATTTCGAGATTCCTGCCGACTTGGCACCGATCGATCGTCAAGGAGTCAAGGGCTTTGGCGTTTGCAAATCTCGAGTAGTCGACCCGAACTTCGCCTGTGGACGTATCAATGAGGAGACCGCACCAAGGAAAGAGAGTCCTTCCTGACATGGTGAGCAATTGAGAGATGCCGCAATCAGATTGAGATTCGACATTGACTTTTCGGTGTTAATAGTCACGCCAAGCTCAGGTTTTCCTTGTTTCATTTTTTCGAGAAAGGCTTCTGCCTGGCTGCGATCTGTTGTAATGAGAATGAAATCATCTGTCAGGCGGATGAGGGTACATTCATGTGAATCCATGAGCAGGCCACCCAGGATTTCGGTCTCCATCTTTGCGTAATAGAAATTGCAAAGGAAACTTGAAAGCACACTCCCTTGTGGTATGCCCGACCTTTGTAGAAAGAATCTTTTTCCGTATCTCCCTGGCATGGCAACGAGGTTACTCTGCAGATGCTCTTTTAGTTGTGACATGATATCTTGTTTGTTGGTGATAGTAGATCCCATGCCGTTTGCAAACACTGAATCCGTGTACTGAGGGGAGAGCCTAGCTGACAGTGAGTGAAACATTTCGTGCTCCTGCAAGCCGCCAACGATTCTCACCGGCTTCCAAACTGGTCGCCCGAGGCTATGGAAGGGATGAAGTACTGAGTGCCGCTGGATTAGATATTGATCATGGTGAACGATATCGTTAATGATTTCCAGCAAGCGCACTTGGTTTACATTATCATAGCATTTCTGGATATCCACGCTCACAAAATAAAGCTTCTTCGTCGTTTTCTTCGACCACGGCTTTTGCTTGCAGCGAACCCTACTCAAGAATGACTTGAGTATAGGATAGACACCATTGAGCCCAGCTTGTCCAGCACCGAATGTCTCAGGGTTTCGTTCATATTCGTGACGAAGCACCTGGAAAGTATTGGAGAGCGTCGTATTCGTAGAGGGATGTCGACCATTGTGTTCTCTTGCATTGCCAATCAGAGTATCGCACTTTGAGAGCATAGCGATCGGTCTGACTCCAGTGGCCTTCGGGAGGAGCTTCAGCCGGGAGAGTCCCATGCGTTGTGCGTTAAGTAAGTCTGCCGCCTGCTGCATGTTGACCTCCTGGTATTGCTTCGCCGTCAATTTTGATATGGAAAGGGTTCGAAAAATGGACCACACTGGTTTCCTGTAGTATAGGACGCGATTCCCACTGAACTCGCTTTCCGTCACGTAAAAGATCGACCTCAACAGGGGGATTGTGAATGCGCATATAGTCCATCGCATTGCCTCTCGAAGCAAGGTCGTTGCAGCTACGTGGCTAGATTTTGAGTTGTCTGCCGTCCACATCCATCGAATATCAGTGACACGAAGACCCTCCGTCAAAAATTTGTTGGGAAGTCGTTCGAAACGACGTAGTGCGACAAAGGTACGTACTTTGGAAACTACCTGATCGAAATTGTGAGGCGAACCCCAAAACTCGAGGGGAAAGACTTTCTGAATAACTTCCTTGAGAAATAGAGCAACACTTTTGGCTGGAGTGTGCGCAGCTCCCGCCTCTGCAACATCCACCCTGGACTTCTTCCCCAATCGTGCAAAATCAGGGAGTGGACAACGTCGATTCAATGTGCGGTGGTAATCGAATCGCTCGTGCCTATCTAAAATATCTTTGCACAGCGGAATCGCTTCTTCTCGAAAACGTATCCAGCGCTTGCGCCGTTTCTTGCCTTTTGAAGTATACAAGGAAACAATGGCACTCAGGAGCTGCTTGGGATTCCCTTGGTTCATGACGTGCCCCGCTTGAAAGCCAATTTTCGGTGCATACGCCTGAGAGTAATACAGTGATTGTCGGGGTATCAAATTGTTGGCTTTCCAAGCGCTTGATTCGTCGCTTCCTTTAGGAGTTTGGTGTTTCTTGCCAGTTGTTTGCCTCGCAGAGGTCGAGCGAGCAGTACCGCATAGCAAAATAAAGTTATCATCACTTCCATCTACTGGCAGAAACACGGTGGTCTGAAGCAGCAAGACTCGCATCAAGTCATCTCCTATCATACGGTAAAGAGCGTCAGCGTAGGGTGATGTCTTGCAAAAATTGACGTTGTCGTCAATTTGAGTGCAAATGACGCCTGGCCTCATGTTGGGACAAGGTCGCATATGTTGCTTATCTCCAGACGACACGCTGTAGCCTTGATCGAGTACGTTTCGTTGAGACCAGTCTCGGCTCTTGCGTTGAACGAGTGTCCAGATAACATCATCCACCAAATCGACGAGAGATTGAGATCGTTTGGCAGTTCTAATCTCTTGTATTGGTTTCAGAGTTTTCACGGGGCATACTAAGGTGCGACGCATCCGTTCACCATGTGTACAACCATCTAGACGTAACGGCGGCAAAGACGGAGCGTACTTTGCGACGAAATCGGGGAGCGACAGCACGAGCCTTTCAGGACCCACAAGAGCACGGACAGTAGATGGCACTTTGTTCTCCGCATCCAAAGCGATAGTAGCATCTATTCTTCTCTTTCGTTTTCTTGCCCCCGGCATAGCATTTATTCTTTAGATCGCTCTATGATACACTGCTATGAGAAAGGATAGGCGTTCGGTACGCACTAACCACGGGAAAACGAGATCCTTGCCTTGGCGCAATGATGGTTGAATGCTCAACGAAGGTGCGCCAATTCCCAGATTTAAAATCAGGACTACCAATAAATACTCAACATATAACCGTCAACGAACTATTTGGTTTAAATAATGGTACAGAATGAGTACGGAGTATATATGTATGATTAATCGACGGTGCTGTCTGGCCACCTCGGTTCCGTCGGTTCGTCGTCAGCGCATGTCATGCGGTGAATCTGTGACGAAAGATCGTGAGGACGTGATACGGACGATGACCGAAATGATGGAGGATGTGCGCTGGATCGAAACGGAGTGCGACTCGGGAACCGTGGACGACGACGACGATGAGCCCGATGTCGGCGACCTGTTTGCTGATCCTGATCCTTATGACACGTTTGAGCACGAAATTTGTGGCCACAAGATTCTGCTTCATGGTCACAAAGCAGAGAACGGTCAAACGATACCCAGCACAGGTCTCACACTGTGGAGAGCTGCCCCTTTATTGTGCGATTTCATGCAGCAGAATGTTTCGCTCATTGAGGGTCAACGAGTTTTGGAGTTAGGGGCGGGACTGGGTCTGTGTGGCATTACTGCAGAATTGTTAGGGGCCGGTGAGGTCTGCATGACTGATGGCGATACCGACACATTGGCCCAGCTAAGGAAAACGTGAAAGCCAACGGCTGCACGAAGATAACATGTCCGCAGCTTCGGTGGGGACATCAGTGGCTGAGTTCGTGGAGCATCATGGGAAATTCGACATCATAATTGCAGCGGACATTATTTATGTCGAAAATATATGAGCCGCTCTTCGATACCGCGGTGGCGCTCATGGGGCATACGTTTTTGCTATCCTATGCTCGGCGCAACGTCAAGATAGATCTTGTGATGGAGTGTGCTGATCGACATCACTTATCATGGACACAACCCAGTGGTGACGACGGCGTGTATGTCTTCAAGTTTAAGAGCTAGCAACATCACAGCCTCACGTTGGCATGATCTACTCGTCCAATGCACACGGTCCCTCTTGGATGATGCTGGAGCAACATTTTATTCCTCATGTTGATTGTCCTGGTCATGAGTACTACTAGTAGTAGTACCTGGTACTCTGAAATCTACTGTTTCTCTTCGCACCAGAGTCTATAGTTGTACCAGTACCGGTACCGATATAATTTCGTGTCGTGCCGCTAGATATCGGATACTGGAGTACCGTACTTCCACGTGCCGTTTATCAGCGACGGTGTGCCATGACGTTGCTCGATCATCCGAGTTCACCTTTCAAAGGAGATGGCATCGTGATACACCTCAGTAGGGTAAAATCCAAGATTGCAACAATGGTATCTCCCCAATCAGCGCCCCGTCTTGGATTGGGCATGGCAGCCCTGGGTCGACCTGGCTATATTAATTTGGACCGTTCAAGCGTCTTGGGAGCAGAGCGTACGATTGAAATGATGCAATCTCAAGCCAACTCGGTGTTGGACAAACTCTTTGCCTGCTCGTCATCCTCGTTACCTTGGATTGACTGTGCTCGATCTCGGCCTCTCGGAACGCTTCGTTGGGGAACTTGAGATCCAAAAGCATTGCAGATGAAGTCTACGTTTCATCCAAGTGGGGATACAGTAAGTTGGAAACAACGCAACAAAAACACAACTATTGCGAAATAGGGCGCACACTCACCGGAATAATTATTCATGCTAGCGTACGTGGCTGACTGGAACGTGGAACTTGCGGAGGCAGCCACATGAAGTGAAGGATCATTCGGTCGAAGTAAGTGGTCTGTTCAACGTGGCATGAAAAAGTCGATGCCTCACAGTGACGCATGTCAATATTCTCAAATCACTACAACAGAACTTTCTGAAGCAGGTCGAAGAGACTGCAGATCTTGTTGGAGAGTACGTTAACCTATATCAAGTTCATTCTGCCACTGTCAGATCAGAATTTTGACCAATGTTGACGCTCATGCTGCAATGGCGAAATGTCGACGCCAGCGAGGTTGGAAACTTGGTCTATCCGTGTCAGGGCCGACACAAGACAAAGTGCTATCGCTCGCTATGGACATTAAAGCCGAAGGAGAAGATTTCCCACTTTTTGACTCAGTACAATGCACATTACAATGTTTTGGAACAACGCCCTGGTGCTGCACTGTTAGAGGCTCATGAACGCGGTATGGACATTATCATAAAGGAAGGTTTGGCCAATGGGCGTGCCTTGCGGCACTCATCAGTGATTGCGTACTCCCAAAAATTGAATTGTGAGCCAGATCATCTTGCCCTCGGGTGCATCTTGGCGCAACCCTTCAATCCACGCGTTTTGAGTGGAGCCCTAACTGCGGACCATCTGGAATCCAATTGGAAGGCAGTAAGCGTCGCAGATAAACTCCGTTCGGATCCGGCGTTGTTGAAGGAAATCATGGATAGTTGTGTGGTACCAAGTGAAGAATATTGGGATGAACGCTCAGCATTAAAATGGAATTAAGAAATCGCTACGCACAATACTTCCAGATTCCAGCAACGATCAAATCATTCGTTCTTTTCTTTTTTCCTGTCAATGACGAACGCCCAGACCATCCACCCAACAAAGTATAGTTGCAACAGACCAAGAACAAACTGTGATGCTTGCAGCTACGCACTTCCCAAACTTGCGTTCCAAGGTGAGCATAACTCCCAACGAATTGTAGAAATTTGATTGTCGCCAGAAAGTGGACTCCCCTCGATTCCATGGAAGGCAGCATGGACTTGATGAAGTGTTCCGTGTAGTTTGTTATCTGGCTAATGCTGTTTAGCAACACAATCGCTGGTAACCATGATGAGTGCGTGACAATGCCGCCCCACAAAATGACAATCATAATGGCGTGGTGATGGGTAGCATATCAGGGATCTGCTTCCCTTGAGTACCATGATCAGGCGTCGATAAATTGATAATAAAGACAAATACCATACTGTGGACCACGAACCGAATCCAGCGTCCCAGAGACTCCCCTCCGCATCACAGTAGGTCGCTCCCATGCCGTGAGCCTCTACATGATCAGTGACCAGCGACCACACGTTGACTGAAACGACGATTGAAAATGTTTGCATCACGGCGTTGTGGACCGTAGCGAGCAATTTGAACATATCCGACTCTCCTGTTGTGCCGAAATGGTCACGGATGCCCAGAACGGGTCCTTTGGACGTTATGTAGAAAGCAATCAGGATGAAGACAACTTCTGGACGCAGCAAGTTTGCTACGAGACTGTTGGATGAGAGCCGATCGTAGGGAAAGTTCCATAGCAGATCTGTTATTGAAGTCGCAAGAGGCTTGCCATCGGTGGAAACATCAATTCCTGGATGGAAGCGCACATACGAAAGGTCCAAGAGGAATTCCATTGATTATCAATGACGGAGTGGTATGAGAGAATGTGAGTTACAGTTATGTTCACATTATTTATTCTATTGATGTACTCCTAGTTCGGAGAAGTCTACTCCGGAGTCCGGAGTGTGGCGGAAGGCAGGAAGTTTATCATTTGATGCTGGAAGATGGCCCTGTTCGAAAGTGCTTGCCAATCGACAGAGGCAAATTAGGCCGATGCTTACGAGTTCACAAACGGTACCTGGTACACAAAAACAAACGGGACTGTCCCATTTGCAAAAAATGGCCAAAATACCTGCTTATACGCCACAATCGCAAAACAAACTGGCCTGTCCCATTTGTGAAACAGGGTCCCTTTTAAGATTTTCACAAACGGGCCCGTCCCGTTTGCAAATAACCCGGATAACAAATTGGCCAAAACAAACGGGCCAGAAGGTCATTTGCTCGTATGATCATAGATCACACTCACCAGAACAAACACTTCTCACTCCGTTCAACTCTTCCTTTGTCCCTACTGCTTCAATCTACACTCTTTCTTGCCTCCTTGTAAGACCTACAAGATGGCACAAATCAATTGACAAAATGTGCAATGACAGGCTTGCCGGTTGCTGGATCAAAATTTTAAATGTACTCTTGAAACCGAGACCGTGCTGACACTGTGCACTGCATCAAGACCACTCCTGCAGATCATCTGCTTTCAAGTCTGTGGAAGTAGTGCTCCATGAACCGATTGGATTGCCACAAATACGCCCTCAACCCATGTTTCCCCAAAACGCCCTGTCAACATAACGACTTCACCAACCACATTGTCTGAGAGAAGGCGGTATGTTTGTATTGATAAGAAGCAAAAATGGCCCGGCAGGGAAGTGAAATGTTGGTATTGACCAAGAATGAAATACCGTGATGAGGGGCGCCCTAAAGGAAAACAGAAGGATTGCTGCGTATCAGGATGTGGTGAAACGCGGGGTAATTTGAAGCTAGAAAAGGAAAAGAAGGAAGATGCATGAAGCGATGGTCATTGCTTTTTGTGTTTGGTGACTGGCAATTGATGTTGTCGATCATGGATGAACCTTTCAAAGCAACTCATGCATTGATAATATAACATTGTAATCAGATACTTGACTTGAGCAAATGTAGAGTACTAGCTAGCATTCTCAGCGTACTTCCTAATTAGTTTTTATCCTAATATGCTGTCATCGACGTTTACTATCTTACAGACATACGGAAATTCATGGTGCCTGATCGGTATTCTTACTGTGCCTGGTCATTGTATTCTTGTTCATGAAATGTGCTCTGATGCCACCATCCTCCTGCCTCTCGTTTGAAGGCAAGGCTCGCTCCTGCTGAAGAAGTCATGCTGAGTGATGATGCCACAGCTGCTGCAAACTTTGTTTGTTGATGCGCTAAAAAAGGAGTTAGAGGGGCGAGGATTCTGCGTTATATATCATACGTGGCAGGATAAAAAATATAGAACAGTTTGTTTTGTTCAGAATTCTACCTGTACTGTAATAGGCAACAATCAACAATCAATCATACTGGAGTCTGGACTCTGGACTCTGGACAGACTTGACAGTTGACATTCCATAGTATTGTACTTGTACTTCACAAAGCATACAGGATGATCTGCTCATACATAGACGCATACATCCGACAAGCCGTACGTACATATGGTACGGAAGAGTACTGTCAAAGAACGAATGTACGAGAACGGCAAAGCCCGCGTATGGGCACAGTAACATGGTGTACCAGTCAGTCGGTCTATCGGTGACAAGTGACAACGAGATACGACGATGTCACTGTTGGCACTGTCGACAAATCCTACTGACGCAGATTGATGGATAGCGTGAGGTCGCCGGAAACGACGTCTCTCGGGAAAGTTTGTGAAACATCTTACTCACACACATCACACTCAGCGATGCTGTAATGCAACCGACATGATCATACAATCTCCATCTTCGCGGAAATACATCCCTGATACGTTTCTTGGCACTACTGGAGCCATTGGCATGACGTCTCGAGTTTTAGCAGTAGTAGCATTCGCTGCATTGTTAGAGTCCGCGCCATGTTGTGGTTTTCAAGCTTCGCCCTATGGTTCGAGGACAACACTCTCTCTGGCCAGACGGATGACAGCGTCAACCGAAGGACCTGCCAAGGGAATTACAATGCCTGAACAGCAACAGAAACCTCCCGATATGGCTGCATATTCGTCGGGTTATCAGACTGTTTTTGAAGAACAATCCTGCAGGGTGTTGACACCCTCGTTTGGTGCCGTTCCTGTCGACTTGGGAGGGACCTACTATCGATGCGGCCCCAGCATGTTTTCCGCTGGTTCTATTGTTCCACCCAAGACAAGTATCATCCAACCCAAATCACGACCAGTACCGGATGGCCAAGATCCCGATCGCATGGTCTTGCATCCCTTCGAAGCCGACGGTGGTCTCTTGGCAGTCACGATCAACCAAGACACCAAGGAAATTGTGTCTAGGTTTCGATACATTCGTACAAATGCTTTCACTGCCGAACGGAAAAAGGGACAGCGTCTTTACACCGGCATGGACAGTACTCGTGCTTCCGTAGGGGGAGACTTGATATCCCCTACCTTTCGACACCATTTGCAACCTGGACTCAACAAGAACCGCAAGAACACCAGCAATACACGTGTTGTCTTTTGGGCCAAAAAGCTATTGACCTTGTGGGAAGGCGGATTGCCGTATAAGCTTAATGAATTGGCTCTTTCGACAGAGGGACGTTCGCAGCTCGGCGGTGTCTTGAAGGAAGCAGATCCTTTTGGAGGAGCGGCGAAGTACGATTCCAAGAAGGATCGCATGGTGTTCTATGGCAACAAGCAAGATGCTGGTGGATCAGAATTGACCATCTATGAATTCAACAACAAATTTCGTATGACGGATAAGACGGAAGTCAAATTGCCTGGATTCGCTCTCCTCTCGGATTTCGCATTGACACAAAATTACGTTCTGGTCGTACAACCGCCGGTCACAGCGAATGGCATGCAATTCCTGTTCAACAAGGAACCTGCCAAGGTTCTAAGCGTAGAAAGTGGGCCATCGGTAAGTTGATTAGACGTGGTATTGCGTGCGCTGATGTACTGACGATAAATGCTAATGGCTCGCTTTCCACAGACCCTCCACATTATTTCACGCGATGAATCGAAGCCGATGACGTCTGTCGCCATCCCTTTTGACGGAGTGACTGAAGCTGATCTGCAATTCGTTAATGCGTTCGAAGAAGCGGATGGTACAATAATCTTTGACGCGATACGTATGGATAGTCGAACCATGGATGGGAAGCCTTCGAGTTATCCTTGGGCGACGACGTTGGATAGCTTTCGCTCTACGACTGCCAAGCGCCAGATGATTCGATACACCGTTACCAAACAACGTACTATCACGAAACAAGTTGTGATTGATTCGCAGTGCTACTTTGGTACAGTAAATCCATCAGTGAGCGCCCAGCGGCATCGATATTGCTACGCAGCAATCGGTGCCCTTGGCACTGACACTGCACCGCCTCAAGGAATCGCCAAGCTGGACACCACGTCGGGTGAGATCCTAACGTGGATGCCGGCTGAGTATGAGTTCTGCGGTGAGCCGATGTTTGCACCTTCGACAAGTGAATCCAGCGGTGAGGACGATGGATACGTTATCACGGTTTTATACAATGGCAAGGCCAAAATGAGCGAGCTGGTGATTCTCTCAGCAACGGATTTGTCCATTCAAACGAGGATACCCCTTGGAATGGCAGTTCCACATGGGCTGTATGGTTGTTTTAGCCCTGGCGACAAATTTTCAGCGGAAGAGATTGACCGCAGAGCCAAATTGGCTGATAAGATGGAGAGTCGAGGAAACATGTGGAATGAAGTAAAGAGCGATTTTTCTGGACTGGGTTTGCGTCTGGACGATTTGGAGGAGTACTTCGGTGATATGATGTAGATAGACACGTCTGTTACTCCTTGTACGCTATATGTATGCCTCGGCCTTGAATCTGCCACGGTTAGCTAGCCGTCGTCGCACGATCCCGCACCGGGAGGGTTGCTTTTCTTTCATGTCCCGTCATTGACGTTCATACGGGCACATCCTTCTCGATGCATTTCGACAGCGCCGCGACGCAGGATGCAGCACTAGCAATGCGAACGTCCATTTCAAAGGATTGCGAAGCGCCGCCAGCATCAGAAACTGTGTACGATACGGACGTGATTAAGGCCAACGACGTCAGCATTGAAGCGCGTAAACATATAACATCCCCAAAGTCGACACAGGGCGTGTCACAATCGACAGCCGTGAAATCTTGAGCGCGCTGATTCACGCCTAACGATGGTGCAGCACTGGGAATTATCAACGCCGTCGGAGCGGGTTGAGGAGATGGCGGTGCACCCGCCGTCCCGCTTTTTCCTTTTTCGGTTTTCTTCGCTGACATGGACATCATACGCATAGATCGATTTCCATTCATCATCCCGCCCTTCTTACGTGACCTTTCCCGCCTTGCTGTCATATCCGCGTTGTTCTCATTACTCGCTTTGTCGCCCTCGCGAATTACCCCAGGAGATTTCTTGATAGTCCTTGATGCCATGGCATGATCACGATCCCTTTGAGCAAGGGATCGTGTAACATCTTGCCTCCGTTGATTGGGGCCAGAAGAGGGTCGCTCATCCATTGGTTGCCGACGATGACGCCGTCCAGCCAAACGTGACGATACGTATTTGGATAGAGACTCAGGACGCTCCGTGTATCCGCCATTGTCATCAAGCTCAATATTGTCTCCAACAACCGATTTGATATGTGCGGTGCCATCTTCGTTGCCATGCCTACCAAGTGCTACATTAACATCAAAATTGACTTTTGAAAGGAGCTGATCTAGGCTTGAATACCCTGCCTCTTCGCTGGCTGGAGTCGTCGGCATCTGACTGTCGATGGTTGGAAAGAGGTCTGGATAAAGGGACTTCATCACCACCTTGCTCTCCATGCATGAATCAAAGGTAACTGTTGGCAACCGACATTCAGTGCTGGTTTGGAATGGCACAAGGTCTTTGAGAACGAAGCACGCAAAGCCACCACTTGTAGATGTCTGTAGACAAATTGGTTTCACACGACCAAGGGTAATGATGCATTTGCTTTCTGGCGATCTGCTCGGAGGACCGCTGGGTGGCGATGATGGTTGGATGCTGATCGATGGTTCATCGCTGGGTGATTGACTGTTAGTCGGTTCGGCACTTTCCGACGGCTGGGCACTTATCGATGGTTCAGGACTGAGTGACTGAGAACTTGTCGGTTCGGGGCTTTCCGACGGCCGGGCACTAATCGATGGTTCATAGCTGGGTGAACGAATGTTAGTCGGTTCGGCACTTTGTGATGCCTGGGCGCTCATCGATGGTTCATCGCTGAGCGACTGAGCAGTTGTCGGTTCGGCGCTGTCCGACGGCTGGGCACTTATCGATGGTTCATGACTTGGTGACTGAGCGGTGGTTGGTGCTGCGCTCCTCGACGGCTGCCCGCTCGTCGATGGCACGTTGCTTATTGATGGTCCGGAACTAGGAGTCGCGCTTGGTGCTGGTGTTGGTAGCGAACGAACGTTCCTGATAGAGATGAAAACGATGAAATAAACAACCAAGTTACAAGCGAAAACCCTCATGTGAACGGTCGGCAAGTTGTCAGCTGTTGGTCTATCTAATGAGCAATCTTGATCCCGTACATGGAAAGAAGTTTCAAGTATGTAAGAGACTTCTGGGAATCACAATTTGAATTCGTGTAACCAAAACTTCTGCCTCATGGCTCCACAACGTGGACTCATGCTATGCATACCATCAATCAATCGTCGTCTCATTTCGACACAGAGTGGCACTTTTGAACTCTGATAATGATACATGAGACATGAGAAATGAGAACTGTGCTCTTGCTGGGACAAATTGTATGTTACAAGTAGCTGGGGTTACGATTCGGTACCGTAGGCCCCGGTACTGGAAACTAGTAGTGGTCGGTACTCAGTAGCTCCGAGGTCAGTGGGTCAAAGGTCTTCTGCCTCCGGGTTTAGTCTTCATGTTTTAAAGGATTTTGAGGTGTCAAAGATCAGGGAAAAGTTGTCAGTCTTCTCAGTTCCAAGTGACATTCGTCAAATTGGAATCTCCTTGATAAAACTGAGACAGAGATCATCAGCAGCGATACAGGCACTTGACAGCGGACAATCGGCGCCTGTCACATCACTACTCTTGCCTTGCCTTTCCGACGACGATCATGCCCTCCGCACAACACCCCGATGACCTTTCATCGCTTTCCAATCCCAATGAAGTCGTCGTCACGAACTTAAAATGGGAGGCGGCAGTCGACTTCGACGAAACGATTCTTGTTGGCAAAGTAACGTATACTTTGCAGCGCAACATGAGCAATGCCAATAGATTGCGCTTGGATACGTCCCATTTGGTGATTCATGGTGTTACGGATGACAAGAATGTTGCTCTCTCCTATAAACTCCACCCTGTCGCGAAGCCTCATTTGGGTCAGTTGTTGGAAATTAATCTTAATCCTGCGACTGGATCAGTCAAGATCACCTACAACACAACTCCGCAGTCAAGTGCCTCGCAGTGGCTTCCTCCATCCCAGACGGCTGGGAAGGAACATCCCTATCTATTTACGCAGTGCCAAGCTATTCATGCGCGTTCCTTGTTTCCCTGTCAGGATCGACCTGGTGTCAAAATGACATACTCTGCCGAGATCACCTGCCCTCCGTGGTCTACCTGCGTTATGAGTGCTCTTCTACAGAAACAAGAAGACGTAGGTGGCAAGCGTGTATTTTTCTTCAATCAGCCCGTTCCAATCTCTTCCTACTTGGTTGCCCTGGCTGTCGGTGACTTGGCCAAGGTCGATATCAGCGATACGGTCGCAATCTACAGTGAACCCAGTGTCGTTGAAGCCGCGGCGTTCGAGTTTTCGCAGACCAGCGATTTTCTCAAAATCGCCACTGACTTGGCCGGGACCGATTACGTTTGGAAGCGATATGATTTACTCTGTCTCCCTCCCTCGTTCCCGTATGGTGGTATGGAGAACCCATGTCTCACGTTTGTCACGCCAACACTTTTGGCTGGCGATCGGTCCTTGGCTGACGTTGTCGCCCATGAAATCGCGCACTCCTGGACCGGTAATTTGGTTACGAATGCAACGTGGCAACACTTTTGGCTCAATGAGGGATGGACAACATGGTTTCAACGGAAGATCATGGCGAAGATTAACAAGGATGAAAAGTTCCTGGACTTTGATGCCATTGGCGGATACAAGACCCTTCAGGAGACTGTCGAGATCATGCCCGACAAGTTTACTAGTCTGATACCACATTTGGGTGATACGGATCCTGATGAATACTATTCCAGTGTCCCATATGAAAAGGGATTCAATCTACTCTATGCGCTAGAAAAGAGAGTTGGTACGCCCGATTTCGAGACATTCTTCCAAGCATACATCAAGACCTTTGCGTACAAGACTCTCACGTCAGAAGATTTTAAAGACTTCTTCGTGACATTCTTCAAGGACAGGGAGGAAGTCAAGACGGTTGATTGGGAGGCTTGGTTTCATCAGCCAGGCATGCCTCCAGAGGTACCGAAGTTCGACCAGTCAATTGCGCAGGCCGCTCAACAACTCGCGGAGCTTTGGTTGGCCCTCGACACTAGCGGAGGTGTGCTTCCAGACACTGACATTTCCTCGTGGACAACCAATGGCGTCTTGTGCTTCCTGGACGCTCTACAAGGGCATACCTTTAAGCTCTCCTCAATTTTCGCAATGAATGCCAAGTATGGCTATGCCGAGAGTCATAATGCGGAGATCCTATTCCGCTTCTGCCAACTGGCCCTTGCAGCAAAGGACAGGTATATTGTACCGGTGGTTGTTCGTTTCATCACGACGCAAGGTCGCATGAAGTATACTCGTCCTCTTTACCGATCGCTTTATCAGTTTGACAGAGTCTTGGCTGTTGACACATTTTTGCAGAACCAAGACTTTTATCATCCCATTTGTGCAAAGATGGTTGCCACAGATTTGCAAATTGATAAGAAGAAGCAGCAGAAGCGGCAGATGTATATGGCTGTTGGGGTCGCAGCTGCCGCTGGTTGCGTCATGGTAATGTTGACGCGGAAGCGACGGTGAAAAGACTCGGTTCCATGGAAACGAGCTAGCGAATGGTGCGTTTGAATTGCAATCCATTCCCTGTTCAGGGCAAGAATAGACGACTGAGTGAGTTCATACCGCGTACTTGGTGTAGCTATAGAGATACAAGGACTTGGATATCTACCGACGGTCTATTGTGGCCTGCTCTAAGGATAATTAATGAAGATCGATAGTCTGTACAAGTGTTCACCCTGTTATGCACAAAGCAGAATCCGCCCTGCTCAGGCGTTGATGGAGTCTGGTTGCAGGATTCGACGCGCTGGCACGCATCACGTTTTTGATCGCATTCATCGCTCGTTATGTGGTGTAATTGCTCATAATAATGACTTGTTGTCGAATGGCGACAACACACAATGGGCGCTGGTGAGAAAGTAGTCATCATGCTTTCGCCAATGAGCAGTGAGGGTGGAGAACTTCGGATCCGCGCCGGATTCTAGGTTCCAAACACATGTCGCAGTTCCGTCCTCCATGGGCGTCACTTCAGCTTCCTGGAAGCCCACATACTGATTAATGAGGGGATGTGCCGCTTTGTAGATGGCTTCCTTCAGTGAAAAACGAAGCAGCACTTCCTGATCTTCTGAAATGTGCTGTAGCCGACCGAGAGATTGGATCTCACGCTCAGTCAGGACTTTGGGGGCGACTGATCTCCTCTTGGTTTCTTGTCGTTCAATGTCAACTCCAATTCCAGTCCTCGGAAATGATGGTGCGATGAGAGCCACTCCTAAGTTTCCCTTATGTGAAATGCTGCCCAAGTGGCTTGACGGCAATGTCGGCCGGCCATGTTTGTCTTTCAAACATGGTTGTTCGTTGCCCAACGCTGCTCGAATTGCCAGCCGACCGAGCAAAAAGGATTTGCGAACCGCTGGTGTTTGCTGTTGGCCATAGAGTACTTCGTCAGGATGGAGACACTCATGAACCCAATGTGACGCATCCGACCATCCTTCAAGCGCGATCTCCTCATCTTCTTCCGTAAGCTCCAGACCTACGCAGCGACCTTCGGGGAGCTGGAGATCAAACACAATCTTCGTGTATTGATTGTAGGCTGTGGCCAATGATGATATCATTCGGAGAGGCTCCAACGATAGCCTTCCCTTTGGCGCCAAAGGCCATGAAAAGCTTAATACACGCGACAGAGGCAAACCGATCATGATGAGGCTTGACTGATATCGAGGGCGAGTCATTCCAAACACTATTTGTCTTGTTCAATTGATTGATGATGTAGTTCCAAGTCTGACGGTGTGAATCAGAGCAAGAACCAAGACACCGACACAACTGAGGTGGGGTTCAACGGCTCTCCAGTCGACGGCCTACTATTGTAACACTCTGGTCATGTAGTTCCGTAGATTCGATTTGTCACGTCGTGAGTGTGTCGATGTCACTCGTCAAAGGGTTTTGTACACACGAGTATTTCTCTCCTGCTGGTACCGTTGCAGGTTCCAGGTACTACAGTACTGTAGTCGTGATTCAAATTCTTAAGTATGTTTGTGATGTTAACTATGCACACAGCTATGACATACATACAAACATTCATACAAACTCTCTCTCTAGCTACTAGCGTACTTGTACTAGTAGAGGAGGATAGCAACTCGAGAACTGCTGCTACCAAATCCAAAAACATACAGTGCACAGTACAGTAGTAGAATGAGACTTCGTTTCTTACGAGGATTTGAGTAATGGCGCCACTCTTTATCTTGCTTCAATCCATTGATGATGCTCACACTAGCTTGCCCACCATACACTGCATAGGTCCTATCTACAAAACCCAAATCAGCTGTGTGTCCTTGTCCGATAAGGCCACTAATCAAATCCCAAACAATTTTCTGCGGTGAAATTTGTGAATGGAGGGATCATGATGCTCAGCCAGAATAGGAAAAAAGCTTCCTCACAGCTTTTCTCCCACCAACACCAAATTCATACCCCTACCAGAAGTTATGAAGACTCCTGGTCACAAGGGTTGCAAGTATCATTGCATGGTCACACCCCCCCCTGCAGCATGTTGGGCAGCTAGTACCACTCCCAATTGATGCATTTTGTTGATTTGTTGTTGCCACCAGCCTTTGCCATGATCAGCATGATTGTCAAATAACTCACTGGCATCGCGAGTTGTCGAATACATCCGTTCACAATCCCAAGATTTCATTCCAAAGTTATTTTCAATCCAGTGGTAACACTCTACACTTTCATATTCTCCTGTCTCAATGCCAAAAGACATGATTGCATAGTACCAGTTGTTAACTGGTGCTGATTTGGAAGTTCGCATGCTATTACCTCCTCGGCCACCTACTTCACCCTGCTCCAACTCCCCGATTGTGTCATGAAATACTGCTCCAAAATCACCACTGCCAATTTTTTGTATTGGACTTTTTAATATCATACTTCCACATCCAACTCCGAATCATGACCACCACAAAAATGAGTCCAAGAATCCAAAAGCACTTTCTCCTCCTTATCTTCCACAGGAATATGATCATCAGCAAAAGGCAAAGTGATCATCCACATCAATGACTTACCAAGCACACGGCAAGCCAAATCAGGCAGCCTCTCCCTCACATTTGGCACAATGTGGCTTAAAACGATGGAGTCCCCCATCATTGCCGCGTCGATCTCTGGATTCGTTTTGTACTAGTAAACACAGGGATTGCCACCACTTAGATTGTCACCAATGTTTGCATCACATGTCCTTTCCATTTCCAATGACCACTGATATCCTTTTTCACCTTTTTGGGCATACAAAGTTCATGCAAACTTTCAAATACTGTGCTAGCCCAACAACAATTTCTTTGCATTCTCTTCTTCCTCGTGAAATTAGCATCTTTTGAACATCTTGTAATGCAACAAATGGTGTCAACAGGTCCACGGACTGTCATTGCCAAAAATGTCCCTAAAATGCCGGATGCATGATGGGCGATGACGCGATGACAGATGGCCAACATGTTGATGAAAAACCTCCAAATTTGGTTCTTTTCCTCTCCTCGTCGATCCGGGATGGCTAGGAGTCCCTCTACGCTCTACGCTGTACGCGAACACTGGTACTAGCGGAGTTGTTCGAGTGTACGAGTACAAAGATGAATCTATGCAGCTCCAGGTTCCATAATTTGCATCTCAGATTGCTGTAGGCAGTAGCCAGTAGCCAGTAGCCGGTACCAGTACTCCGAGTCAGTCGTAAATGAATGATTCAGGAATCACGAGCACGAGTGGTCGTGTCACTTGTTCCGTTTGCAGTTTGCATTCGAATCTGAAAAGGACCCGGATAAAAAACATTTGCCTCTTTGAGAATTTCAAATGACAACGAAATGTTGACATCATGTTGCTGACGTCGCCTTCGTTTTCAGCCAATCATGTCTTTCCAAATGGACTTGTTCATGTTGACGAGCCTAATGTCAACGCTATGCGGCGTCATCCCACGGTCAGGATGACGTATTGATTGTTCTGCTCGTGACGCGAACCTATGTTTGTCGCTTTTGAGCAGCTGATCCTACCGTCCGCCAACCCAAGAATTTAGTTCTTCGAAGTTGAACAGCGCAGACACTAGATTTCCGATCACAAACCAGCGCATTTGATGGGCTCAGCCGATTGAGCAGTGCCTGTGTTCGCGTTCACAGTGTGATCACAAAATGCAAACTTACATGACTGTATCAAGAACGTGAATAAACATTCAAGATGAGACTAACCAAAGTAATGGCGCTTTTGTTTTCCCTCACCGGACACGCTTCAAGTTACATTACATCCGCTCCCAGTCTGCCTCGCACGAAACAGTTGGCATGGCTCAACAGAATGACTGATAAGTTCTGCTCGACTGCGCCTGGGCAGCTGTCCCATGAAATGATGGATTCAGCACATGAGCTTATTTACGCTTGGGCGCACTTGGAAAGCAAAGAGTGTGCGTTGAAGGCGGAATCCCTCATAAAGCGGGTTGTGGAAGAGCGTCACGCTGGGAATCTTAAAGCAACGATGTCTCTCGGGGACTACAACCTCCTACTCGAAGGCTGGGCCCGCAGCAAAGCCGGTAGTGCCGCAGCTGAGCGTTGTGAGCAGATTTTGTTGGAAATGCAAGAGCACTCTGATATTGTACCTGACCTCGACAGCTTCAAGATGGTCCTGATGGCGTGGAGAGTCTCGGACAGTCCAGACGCAGCAATTCGTGCTCAACGAGTCCTTGAATACATGATTCACCTTTATACATCAGGCCTGAATACTCTTTCATGTCCTGACTCAGATTGTTTTGACATCACCCTTCAGCTCTGGGCGCGGAGCGGTCGGAGTGACGCTCCCAAACGAGCTGAATTACTTGTTATTGCCATGGAACGACTTCATCATGCAACGCAACAAAAAAAACTGCAACCGAAGACAACTAGTTTCAACGCTGTGCTGGCAGCATGGTCCAAGTCGAAGGATCCTGATGCAGTCAAACACTGCTTGGAAGTTCTTCGTTTCATGGAGACGCATGCCAAGCTCGGTGACACTGCGATTGAGCCTGACATGGTAACGTACAGTACGTGCATTTCGAGTCTAGCACGGTTCAATGGACCTGCTGAGAAGGCTGAATCCCTGTTAAGGCGCATTGAAGCTGCCGCCGTTGAAAGAGACTCCAAACTTGTACCAGATACAATTTTATACAACAGCGTCATCAGCTGTTGGGCGCGCACTACGGAATCTGGAGCCTACCGCAAGGCACGATCCGTCTTGGACCGTCAAATCAACCAACACCTTGAAGTGGACAACTCGAAATGCAAGCCTGACGTTTACGGCTTCACATCGGTACTGGCTTCGTGCGCGATGGAACCGAAGGAGAAATACAAAGCTTTCCAAGTCGCATTGGCCACCTTTCAACAGCTACGGCATTCCAATGAGTATGGAGCGCCCAACCACGTAACGTATGGAACAATGATGAAATGCTGTGCCCGCCTGATCAGTCATACGAATCCTTTGCGTCGTAAATGGGTCAAATTTGTGATGACGAATGCAATTGAAGATGGCTGCGTTGGCGATATGGTGATGGGGCGCTTCCGTGAAGCGGCCACTCCGGACCTCTTCCGAGAAATCATGGAGGGTATTGACAAGAAGAACCTCCCTGAAGCGTGGACAGCCAACGTGGATGAGAAGCGTGACTGTCGGAAACGGAAGTGCAACGCGAAGCATCGTCGTCGTGCTGAAGTGTAGGTTGTATTTGTGCGAGAGTATTGTAACAATAGAAATGTACGATGATAGATATCTGATTTTGTTCATGCCAGATGAGTTGATAGAGCATCCACTTAATGTAACGCTATAGCACTGGTAGCGTCCCTCTTCTGCCTGTGGTGGAACAAATTAGGTTTCAAGTCTGAACTAGTCTACCAGTAGAGAAAGCTCATCCTGGAAATCGGCAACTCAGCCTCCGCATGTTGGCTTAACGATAGTCTGATGATTGATGATGAGATCAATACATCTAACTACCGGTAGTATCCTTAGTTTAATAAGTATTTGCATACGTAGCCGTAGCACGGTAGGCATGGGCGCGTTGCGCATTGACAGTATGGTCATGCATACTGCATACGAAACAAGAGAGTGAACAAAACCGGACGCATGCTCTACATGTACGGAGTACTACAAATATGGATGTACGAGTACATGTTTATGTGTACTGTGTACTGTGTACTGTGTACTGTGTACTGTGTACTGTGTACTGTGTACTCCGTAATTAATTGTATTCCAAACTCCAGAGCTCTCAAGGGTCCAGGGTCCAGGGTACATAAACTCTCTACGGAGTTGACAGTTCACAATGGACAGTCCTGGGTACTACCGGTAGGTACTGAACTACTATGTACCACCAACATCACAAATTCTACAACATTCTTAGATAGAGTTTGAGCTATCCGTTCAACGGACAACCAATCCAATCAAATGATGGACTGCCAAGAAGTCATTGCAGGGAGGTCCGGTAAAATGACGTTTCTTCTCGTAGCTTCTACATGCAATTAATACCAAGCAGAGGTGCGTGGCCGGACCTTCCAGTGCAATTGGCACATCAGATTTGATCGTAGGATCACAGATATATCGTACCTTACTGCTGTGAGACCGGCGTACTGGTACCACATCGCCGGCTTGTTCATCAGACAAGACGAGCGAGAGGCTGCTATAACCTGGTAGTTTCACTTAGATTGTTCGCCGACATTTGTCGTGGTTGAGTTGACCCACCACCGTGCAATCGAACATAGATTTCACTGTTCACACAAGAGGCAGTATCAGCAACATCAACAGCAGAGATGACTTTGCAGGGCCCCTTCAAAGGCTCAGCCCTCGAGGATAAAATGCTTACGACTCGAACGCCGGATGAAGAGACGGAGGATGGACGCATCCGCAACAGAGAAGCTGCAACAAAGATTCGCGATGCTTGGATTTACAAACAGATTCGAGCACATCAAGATGAATTTACTCAATACCGCACTGTGAGTTGACTGGAATTGGCTTGGTGATAGTGTGTGTCGGAGTTTTATCTATTAAGTCGTCTATCTGGTCCTGATCTAACACACATCCCCGCGATTTTAGGCCCGTATCTTTTTGGGCACGTGGAACGTGAACGCCAAGGGCAAGGAAGAAAACTTGGATGAGTTTCTAACAAAGGACTGGGGTCCCAATCAAGAAAATCCACCCGACATCGTCGCAGTAGGATTTCAAGAAATGGTGGATCTCAATGCTGTCAACGTTACCGTAGAAACCAAAAGCCAACAACGCAGTCAGTTTTGGGTTGAACGCATTCGAGCCACTCTAAATCAGCCTCAGTTCACCCGCAATGATCCCTCACGAGGATATACATTTTTGATGCAACGTTATTTGGTCGGTTTGCTTGTCTGCGTTTTTGTCCGCAATCCTCACAAAGCTCGAGTAAAGTATGTCCATTCCGATAGCGTAGGAGTCGGTGTGATGGGTATGCTTGGCAACAAAGGTGGGGTGTCGCTACGCCTGCAATTCTATGACTCGACTATTTGCATTATCTGTGCACATCTAGCTGCGCATCGTGAAAATGTGGCGGGCCGCAACGCCGACTTTTGGAACGTTTTCCAAAAGACTACTTTCGACATTGGTGAAGAAGCCATTCGCGAAGTCATTCGATCTGGAAGTCTCTCGCAGTGGGCCACAGGATCTTCCAGTGTGGGTGTGCAAGATCACGATATTGTTTTCTGGATCGGGGATTTGAATTACCGCATCGACGATTCAATGACAACTGAGCGTGTCTTGGAATTGAGCGAGAAGGGCGACCTGGATGAACTCCGATCTCTTGATCAGCTCAACAATGAACGAGCCAAGGGAACTGCCTTCCCGGGATGGGAAGAAGGAAAGTTGAACTTTCGTCCCACCTACAAGTATCAACCAGGTACTGACGTGTATGAGCAAAGACCTGATAAGAAACTGCGTGCTCCAGCCTGGTGCGATCGCATTCTCTGGCTTGCACAGGAACAGAAGCATGTGCAACAACTAACTTACACTCGTTCTGAGACTCCTAATTGCTCTGATCACAAAGCTGTCTATTCAACCTTCAGCATCACAATCAAAGATGTGGTTCCTGCCAAGCGTGAAGCAGTGTATGAGCAAGTCATGAAGCTACTCGACAAGTACGAGAATCAAACTTTACCTATGGTGGGACTCGATCGAATCAGTTTGGATTTCGGTCTCATTCGGTACGTTGAATGTCCTTCGTGTTTCCATTTGGTGTCGCTTCTATGACCTCACAATATCGCTGGGTGTTGCAGATTTGAGGACTCGATTACAATGCCAATTCAAATCACCAATACTGGTAAGGTTGTCGCACAATTTCGCCTCGTTCCGAAGCTGGACGAGAACTCGCTCTGCAAGCCCTGGATGAAGGTGTCGCCCACCTATGGTATGCTCATACCTGGAGAAAGACCCGCAGAGATCAACTTCACCATCACAATCGACAACAAGACCGCCAACATGCTCAACACCGGTCGAGAAGTGTTGGATGACATTTTGATCCTTCGCCTTGAAAATGGACGTGACTACTACATCACCATCAAGGCCCAGTACGCCAGATCATCGTTCGGCATGTCGGTTGACGAGCTTGTGCACTACTCCGAACCCATTCGCAATGTTCCACTCGATCCTATTCTTAGGGCTGAAAAGTTCGATCCAAATCCTACATCTGCACTTTGCGTTCCGAAAGAACTCTGGCGCATGATCGACGCCATTCACGAGCGGGGGCTGCAAGAAAAGGATTTATTCTTAACACCTGGCGTGGTCCAGGAAGTCCGGCACATTCGAGAATGCTTGGATACAGGCGCTCCTCTCGGGAACTACAGTGTCCATTCCTTGGCGGATGCCTTGCTCTCTTTCTTGTCAAACCTCTCCACACCTATCGTTCCACCTACGCTTTTTCCTACCCTGGAAATTGATTCTCAAAACATTCAATCGTTTGCTCGAAAATTCCTGGCAGATCTGCCTCCTATTCACTACAACGTCTTTGTCTACGTCATGTCTTTCTTCCGGGAGGCGCTTGTGTATAAGGAACAAAATAAGTTGGCCGCCACCCGTCTGGCTCGAATTTGCGTCGATACCATGGTGGTTGGCAGCGCGTCGCCACGAGATGATTCGCCTGCCTTTCTACAACGACGAACGGGAATGCAGCTTATCATGTTGCATTTGTTAGAAACGAACACAATCTAACTATCTCTAGTAGTACAATACTTCATGAAAACAGCGAGAAGTGAGTAAAGAAATTTAATATTTTTTCCGACAGATTCAACAGAGTGAGACGTTCCTGAAAGGACGATATGACTGGCATTCTCAGGGCAAATAGTTTCGTTTATCACGCGCAGAGTTGCATTCCATTTCGAAAAAAAAACGACATGACACAGTCGGTAACTAAAGTTTCGTCTATCAAGCGCAGAGTTGCAGTCCATAGCGTTAATGAAAGACCAGACAGAATCCACTAAGAGGCAGTGGGTAACTCAGGTAGAACAGCTTCAACATCATTCGGATGAAATACTGTTGCAGCCTTCTCCTTCGACGGAATCGAGCCCATGAAAAGCAAGAAGATCAACGATAGAAAAAAGAAGACGTTGAGGGATGCCAACCCAAAGTTCATTTCGACTCCACGTTCATTCATTATAGTAAACACCAATGGCGGTAACCATCCAATGATGCTTTGAGCGAAATTGTAAATGCCCATGTACTCTGTTTGAGAATGGTTTGGTGTCAATGCTATGAACATGGTAGTATTTTGAGGATGAAGCCACCCCAAACCAGTACCCCAGAGGAAACCAAATATATTCATATACTGCTTGCGATCTGGTCTGTCGAGGACCCATGCAGCCATGGCGGTTGTGACCATGAAAAATTGGAGAGCAAGCATCGCACTCCATCGGGGATTCAAGGTCAATGCCAACCATTCTCCCAGCTTTGCTCCGGGGATACCCATGATCAATATTATTAGGAATGCTGTGCCCACTTCCATAGTTGACATGGCCAAGAAGTGCACCATATAGGTGGTGGCGATGGACACCAGCGTCGCAAGGGCTGCTTCTGAACACATAATACTCAACATGAGCATTTGCATGGCGGGCAACTCTGACGAAATGTGCCGTGATGTTTTCCATAGTTTGATAAAGCCAGCCGTTACGAGCCATTGGCCATCTTCGAGAGTGGTGGACGGAGGTCGGTTGGTGAAGAGTGTAGTCCACCCGATCACGAAGTAAATGGTAGTTGACACGCAGGTGAGGACTTGTGAGACTTTTGCTGTACCAACAGTGTCTGTTCCGATCCAGGTTGCAGCGAACATGACTTCGGCAATAAACAACAGAATCGAGACATACATAATCACAAAGTAGTAAGAATTGTACTTTGTTTGCTCCGCAGTGTCCTTGGATAGTTCGCTGATGTATGCATATGTGACTGTAATGTGTGTCGAGTAAAGCACACCCGTAATGACTTGGCAGAACGCAACATACATCCATGTATCGATGGAGATCATCGTTTCGAGTCCTTTCACAATACTCAAAGCATATGCAGTGAACGAACCGACCTGTTTGCGATACGATGTGTGATCAACAACGGCGCCCATCAATGGCATTGAAATGGCAGAGAGAAAGCCGGAAAGCATCGCTATGTTGGTCAACAAAGAGGATGGCTTCATACCGAATACTCTCTCATCGCAATCTTGCATATTTGGGCAGTGTGCTGCCTGTGTCGACAAGTCCAATAACGCAGGGCCAAGGAAGACAGTAGACATTACAATGCAGGCTCGGGCAAGGTAATCAAGGGAGAGGCCAGTTGCATCAGTAGGTGAATTATCAAAACGTAACACGTGGGGAACCAATCTGAAGATCGGAGGTCGTGTATAGGTTTTGCTCTCAGTTATGCCTTCATCAAATTGACTCGGATCACTCGCAAATGCTGTGCGTTTTCGAAGTCTATCACCGTCGTTCAAACCGTCCGTGAGTGAAATCATCAGTGAGGTCATATCGGTTGTTGACGAATGCCCCTGAACGACGCTGTTGTTTTTTCGCCCAGTCATTGTTCGCTCCTTTCGTCTTCCGTATCCAACCGTAGATACAGAGTGTCTGCGATTGCAGCGACGACGATCGAAGCGAACAGCATGCTGCGCGACTCAACTGCTCCATTCGTGGTTCTGGATTCCGGTCACTGGTGTGCGGGGGGCGGGGGGAGAAACAATATGTATTTTGTAACCGCCGTATTTAGACGTGTGGGTTCTCCGTTCTCCTGCATACGATCATGTACGCTGTGGTACTACTGTATATGATGCTTACATCCGCATGACGCATGACGCATGACACATGACACAAGAGACCGAGAGTTCATATGATATATACAGTACTACAGTATGCATATTTCGATGTGAATTTTTGTACCAGGGACTCCGAGTCGATGAGCATGCAACAGTACATGATATGATACCGTCATAGACACTGTACCTGGTACCGCCATTAGTTTTATTATATCGGAGGCTCGACGTCAGCTACTGCTGTAAACCTTGAAGCTACTGTCCAATCGACTGGTCGAGATGGCGGAAAGTGATGCCAACACCTCTGTCAGCAACGGCAAGGAAGCTAAAGTCTCAGACACCATACAAGTGTTGAACGTTTTACCATCTCCTCGAGACTTTTACGAATCGTTTGTTCACCGAAGAAAGCCTGTGGTCTTCAAAAAATGTTGGTCGCAATTGCAGGGCAATTGTGATGTCAAAGTTCCGACGGTAGACACTCTGGCTTCCATTGTAGACTCCAAGGCTACAGTGGAAGCCAATCAACGACTACTAGACAGCATGCAATCATTCTCTCCGCAACACAGCAAGGTTGTACAACTTGAATTCGGTGACTTTGTATCCAAGCTCAAGTCGTCGCCAAAGTCGTTTTACATGACAACGCAAACTTTACCAGTCAACGACGAGGGCGACCAGAGCTGCACACCACACCCATGACAGAGTTAATCGAAGCGTCACACTGCGTCTTACGACCATCTCTCCTGGGAAACTTGATTCCTGTCACATACAATCTGTGGATTGGTGCCACAGCTGCGACTATGGAAACGTCGTCGGGACTTCACCATGATTATCATGACAACCTATATTGTATTTGGGATGGATGCAAGACAATTCAATTGGCACCTCCGCAGTCCGTCGGGGAAGGAATAACTACCCAAGGAACTTTCTTGAAACTACACGACAACGGTCGCATCGTTTATAAGGAGCAGGTACGCGACGATGGCGGAATGATTCGACCTGACGGGGCGCTGGAACAAGTTGAGATCATCCTGCGGCTGCAAATACGGCAACAAGTACTGGAACACCAACTTGACAAGGATCCTGACAATCAAGATCTGGAGGAAATGTTGGAGAGGGTACAAGATGAGTTATTGGACATTGAACGCGATGATTCTGCTGCTGGGGATGCCAACATCCTGTTTGATGGCAGATCAGTGGGTGGCTTCGATGATGACGACGAAACTGATAACTCTGATGACAACAGCAGTGGATCCAACGTGGTAGATGGGAAGACAGCAAGTAGTCAGGATGAACCCAGTGCGAAGAAACAGAAAATGGAACGCCCCTGCACGCCAGAGCTTCCTTTGAACTTTGCCACCAACTTTCCTACAGATGATCTGTTTGAAACAATAATTCTCGAGAAGGAAGATCTGCTTTACTTGCCAGCTGGGTGGTTTCATAATGTCTTATCGAAGGGTAGTGACGCCTCGGGGGGTGTTCACATGGCCATGAACTACTGGTTGCACCCACCCGACATCTCAGGAACGTTCGAGAAACCGTACTTGTCAGAATTTTGGCCTCGCGACTGGGAGGGTCGGTTCAACAGTTGAAAAGCGAAGAATACATATGCATAATTCGAAAATAGCATTTGTTAGGTAGAACCGCTTCTATTTCTATTATATTACCATGTCATCGTCGTTGAATTCCGAATCCTCGACTGTAGCCTGCCTTACAACCTGCGACGCTATATTTCCAGCACAACGTTCGATTGCTTGCTTCTCCGACATGCAAAGGAAGCCGACCATCCCTGCCTCTTCAAATTCTTGAACTAGCTCCGGGGGCATGATCGACCAACATTTTCCGAAGGCTTGCCATCGTCGCGGACAAGCTCGTGCTGCGAGACAAGATTGCAAATTGGTTCTATCCTTCGCAAATTGTTGTTTCGCTTCTGCACTGGTGGCGTCTGACGCGAGTTTAGTTTTCGACGTCTGATACTTCTCCACAAAGGACCGACAACTGTACGAGACCCTCGCAAAACTACGACCCACATCGCTGACTGCAAGCGCCTTGTCGTCATATTTATCAAAGCCGCATGAGTCCTCTCGAAGAAGTATCAGCGCTCCAATATTGGGATAACAATTTCGTGGTATTTTCGCGCTTCGAGTTGGTGCTGGAGGCGCAGGCGGTGGAGGAGGTGGAGGAGGTAGAGTTGCTGCCATGGCTTTACAGTGCTTTGCTGAAAACGAATTCTTACAGGCAGAGAGCTTGTCGGTAAAGGATATCACGGGAGGTTGATGACTGGTGACAAATGCTGATCAAGCGACACGTGAAATTTAAGATCGTGCTTCGTTGCTTTACTGGTACATGTACATGTCAATGGAACTTCGAAAGTAGAGTACGAGTACCATAAGAATCACTGATTGAAGATGACACCAGAAAAAGGCTACTACAAACTACCGGTAGAGTAGTAGTACTGCTACTACTAGCTGGTACTTGGACTCTACTACGATCGCTATCATTTATTTATGACGAATGACGAGAGTTTGATAGAACATTTGTCGGTGGGAGGAAAGGATTCGCATCGTAGATCGTACCGGGATGTACAGTACCAGGTACCACGTAGACGCCATCACCAATACTCCCAACCGTATGTACAGTACCTGGGACATGCACCGTGTACTGTGCTTCAACTTCCGAGCACAGTGCTATTTCTATGCGTACGGTAATGTAGTACCTGGTAGGATACATGAAGATATGATGATACTGTATGCTGTATGATCAATACATTTATAGTACTGTACCAGGTAATACCGGTAGTCGTACAGGGATAGCTCCCTTCCTTGATAACAGCTTCTCTCCTTGCCTATGGTGGTGCCTAACTTGGTCACCCGTTGTGTTGCCACTAGTTATTGTTTTGCTTGGGATATTGCTCATCCTGCTATTCAGATAGCCTTTGCAGCACTCTCCATGTTTACACCCCATGAGCTATTGGTGTTGCGAGGATTTGAATCTGGATTGCTGTTAACCATGTTACTGTTGCAAGTTGTTCTTACTCTTCTCTCCACGTCAACTTGCAGGTCCAGGTGATCAGCTTCTGCACTAGTAGGTACAGTCAGTCACCTATTGATGGTCCATCACCCGTGTGGCCTTTCCACCTTGGGCCAACCCGTTGGGCTTCTTCTCAATGCTCCTTCTGTTTGAAGTATCCCCAATATAGTTATCAACTCCCTCAGCTTCATTGCCTTAAGATCTTTAATGAGTTCTCAGATTTGCTTGTCGTGATCCACATGGCTTTTAACAATTCAAAGATTCTGTTTTGAAACAATTTACAAAATCACTTGACCATTTGCACTGTAAGCCCCTGAACCTAGTACTTTACTCCAGCACGAGCGCAGTTGACAATGGAAAGGACGTCAAAGTTAATTGCGCTTCCATTTACCGGGATTCGTCTCAAGATGAGAATTTCGAAATGCTCTTGGCTCTTGGCACGTCGTGTGACTATCGTACGGTCTTTACGACACTGGACGTTTCCTTACCACGTCAGCCCACGTCACCGGTGGCCTTGTTTCCATGTTTTACCATGTGCCCACTTGCACTGCATCACCACAAACTAGCTTGGATTCATTTCCCATGCCGAAGTTCTTCTGGTACTGTACTTGTACCAAAGTTCTTCTGATACTTGTACTGTACCAAAGTTCTTTCGCTTCCAGCGTCACTCACACCCGTAGATTAGCCATCCTTAGCTGTACCTTGTACCAGGTACTACCAGTACTACAGGTCCGGTCTCCCGTCGTGATAAGCTGGTCGGTTTCCAACAATCGCACGCAGATTGATTTTTGGGATATATATCATATATCTTATGTGAAAGAGAACCTCAACTCAGCACCTGCTATTCGCTCCAAGGAGCTTGAGCTTACTTCAACTAATAGGACAGGCGGTAAATTGCATTTATTTGAGCATTACAAAGGAGTCCGCTTCACCTGTTGACTTACTACTTCGGAGCTCACGACGAGTAATCACTGAGGTCAATTGAAAAACAAACACCAGTAACACCCTGAGCGGCAATCTGGCACAGTCACTTTGCACTTAGCAGCTCCAGCCACGCACGACCATTTCTGATGGAGGATCGCGATCGTTCGTCGCTTGACGCCGATGCTGCCACCGACGAAACGGAAAAAGCTGCGTTCGGTGAAAACGAGAAGAAAAGTCCAGCAATAGGGAAAGCCGACTTGACGCATTACAAAGTCAACAACGATGAGTTCGCGGAAGAATTGCCTCCTGAATTGCCCAACATCTCTGCGGCTCCTTCTGCCGACCTTCCAAGCGCTTCGTTCCCATTCAAGTTGAACAAGAGTGACAATTACGATCTCGCTTCACGTGCTGGTAGAAAGATATTGGAGCATGCATCAGCGGTTGAACCTGGGCTTCCACATAGTCGACAAATGGCGGAGTCTTTGGACAGTCGTGCTGTTGTTATGGCGAACCATCACGACGTCATTCCTGGGGCATTTGCAGTAACACCATCTCCCAACATGGCAACCACTGCAATTTCCAATGCATCTTCGTATGTTTCATCCAGAGCATTCGCAGATGAAGAATCCAAGCAGGCGGAGGAGACACTGAACTCTTCGTTGGCAGATAATAGTGCTCACAACCGCAGTCGCATAAATGAAAGTGATGTATATGCCGTGGAAGCACATCGGGTACCGGATGAAGGCGACGAGGAAAGGATGATTGTTGCAGAGGCTGAATACGTACAAGTGAAATGGTATCAACGTCCTCTCTATCGTTGGATTCTTTTGGGAAGTGTCGTGTTTGCTTTCGTTCTTCTTGGCGTGGTTGTTGTACTTGTTGTTGTTATGGTTCGACCATCTGCATCTGCCAATCCTTCATCTTCTTCCCTGCAAGCGGAACAAATAGCCTGCAATTTTCTGTCGCGGCCAAACCTGACTGAGTGTCGAGCGACAACCAAGTTTGACTCACTCCATGATCCCAATAATATAGACATCACGAATGGATCAGCAATTCCGTCTGAACTTGGGGTCTTGACAAAATTGACGTATCTGGACTTCGCCGAAAATACCTTGAGTGGGACCATTCCCTCTTCTCTTGGAGGCCTCACGAAGATGACAGCTTTGTCTTTCTACAACAATCAGATGACAGGGACAATTCCCTCATCACTTGCAAACCTCACGAAGCTGGAGCGGTTGTTTTTTCGCGGCAATAAATTGACTGGGTCCATTCCCCCCTCACTGTCGAGCCTCACAAAGTTGTCGGTGTTGTCCTTCTGGGACAATAAATTGACTGGGTCAATTCCCTCCTCCCTCTCAAGTCTCTCGATTGTGACTTGGTTGTCTTTCTCTACCAATAAATTGACTGGGTCAATTCCGTCGTCCTTTTCAGGCCTCACACTGCTGACAGGGTTGCATTTCTTCAGCAATCAATTGACTGGGCCCATTCCGTCGTCCTTTTCAAGCCTCACGCTGCTGACAGGGTTGTCTTTGTACGACAATTCTTTAAGTGGTACCATTCCGACCTCCCTCTGCTCACATATCAATACACTCGTGCTCATGATAGACTGTGGTGAAATCGCATGCGATTCAGGTTGTTGCACGAACGACAAGAACCAAACCTGCGGCTAGATGGATGGATGAAGGACGAGATGACAGAGTTCCCTGCGATCGTGCAGGAGACGCAGGAAGCAAACCACTGGTCGGGGTTGTGAGACGAAGGCCAATTCTTTTGTTGCATGCATATTCATGTTGATTGTGATGTTTTACACTTTCCGACGAGCCGACGAGTGTCTGAGAAAAGACAAAGACGATATGCACTCCCTCTTCCATTTTAACGTTGCTGGACTAAATTAGGGGGTCTACCGTCGTAGTTGCTCAACATAATACACACTTATTTGAATGGCTCCAACGCAGTTTCCTGCGGTATGGTGAAGGGCTGTGGTGCTCGAACCGCGTCCCATGCAAAACATTCTGATGCGATAGCGGTTGGACGAATAAGACGCATTCCAAACCCTTGAGTCGTACACCACACATGTATTCCGTATACATCTACTCCCTACACGTACTCCCCCCCCCGCCTTCCCAAATTCCAAGCGTCAAGAGTGATAAATTTTTGGTTTAATTAGTAACCGAATACCGGTAATTTAGAACTTGTCATACAGTACTGGAGTACTCCAGAGTACCGTACAAAAAATTTGTTGTGTGTGAAGCGATCGCAGCCCTATTCATATGGAACACATGTTCACTGCGTTCATCGTCCACTGTTCACACATCTGCACAAATTACGAGATCGATTCCAGGCCACTCACAAGTGCGCCCCCATGATGCGAACAGAGTCGTCCTCTCATTACTCATTACATCATTCTCACGATTGACAACTGACGACTCTCACTTTGGACAAATATTCGTTGAAAAGATAGAATGCCTTCGCCCGAGGGCAAGACGCTTCTAATTGTGTATTCGTCAGGAGACCTTGGGGACGTTGGAAGGCACTGTGTAGCAATGGCACTCAAGCACCCTAGAGTTCGGTGCGTCAAGGTCGTCACAGACCAGCCCCCGCACCACCTGTTTGACGAGAAAAATTACAATAAGTGTTGCTGCCCTCCTCACACCCATGAATTGCTGGGGTTTAAGGATCGATTGAGAGTCTATCCGGCCAACATCTCCAGCGATGATTTTTCACATCATGTGCAAAACGTCGATGCTGTGATAACTTGCCTTGGAAACCGACTGCCATTTCATCCTGATTGGAGGCCGCACATCGCAGAATATGGGACGACTCGAATAGTGGAGGCTTTGCTGGACATGGACAGAACTCGTCAAAGAATCATAATGCTCAGCTCTGTCGGTATTGGGAATGATTGGCCTCCACTAGAGGGGTTGCAAGAAGGAAACTTTTTGCAAGGTTTGTTTAGAACCATTTGCTGGGAACAATATCAAGATCTTTCGGGGGCTGAACGAGCTCTCCGCCGAACGTGGTCCTCGAATCAGCTTGACTATGTGACAGCGCGGTGTGTTCTGCTTCCAGACGGATGTCCGCCAACCGGATTGTTCCAAGCTATCGACCAACCACAGGGGAGTGTGCGACTGGGAATTGGTGACACCGCTGCAGGAGAACGGCAAGGTTCGTGCGGACGAGCAGGCTCCGAGTATGACAAGTATATCGCCAAATTGGACGCTGCTCAGTTTCTGATACAAGAAGCAGTTCTGCCATCGCTTCATAGACAAGTTGTTATTCTCGGTGGAAGGCCTGCTCCTATTGACGCCGATGCCACTATTAGAGTTGGGGACGCCAAATGTGCGTCCTTCCATTCATGACCCGAATCAAACCTAAATCAAACATAAATAGATACAAATGGAATCGACGACAAGTAGACACCCGATTATCGCAAAACTAATCTTCCTGCTTAACTGCAATTTGCTCCTGCTTTACCACCACATCTTCGGTGATAGGAGCAAGACCCTCCTTTTTGTGAACTTCAGTATTCTCTCGTTCGATGACACGAACTAGCGTATCACATCGCTTTTGAATTTCAGCGGCGTTACGCGATTTAAAGTACCAGTCCATTCTGAACTGCCAGGCACGACGAATCTCCATACGAATGCGCTCCGCGGAGCCATACCCATGACGATGCATCATACAAACCAAGAAGGCATCCTCTTCTTCCTGGTAACAGCGACCTTTGCCACTCGAACCGTAGTTTATCTTCATCTTAGGCCAAGAATACTGAAGCAATTCTGACAAGCTCGGCATTTGCTCAACGCGTTGCTGTCCTTCCCTAGCATCCCAGTAAAATGCACCGTAAACTTCTTCCAGGTGACGCTCGACTTTCTCTTGAATGGCGTCCCTAATTTTGCGAAGGCGGTTGATCTTCTGTTCCCCCTTGGTAATTCTCTCGATGATCTTCTCATAGTCGGCGATGCGAGTGTAATGCAGCCAGAATTGGACAAAATACTTCTTGACGTCCATCTCATCTTTGTTGCATTCTTCTGCCATTTCTTTCAGAATCGCTGGAAGGTTGTACCGGCCATGCCGCTCCAGACTCGTGGTAAAACACTTAAAGTCCTTTCGAGACCAGTCAGGAAATCCTTCTTCCTGTAGCCTCTTGTACTCCGCTTGGTCCTCCTCTGACAGTCGAAAATCAGATAATTGGGATTCCATTTGGTCTGCCAGAGCAAGCATTTCAGCTGGGCTCTCCAGGCCACCAGTTGGCATGGTTCTTGCCTGATCTCTCAAATGCCTGATGCAACTGACAGCCTCTTCTCTCTTGATGGCAAGGTTTCGTTCAATTTCGGCAATGGCTTCCAAGCGCTCCTTATCAAACAACTGGAAATCATGAATTGCAGGTCCCTTTCGTGGTTTTTTCTTAAACGATTCTGACGGTTTCGGATGAGCCGCTCCCTGCAAGTCCCGGAAGTATTCATTGACATCATAATTGCGCTTACGCTCGCGCTGAGGCAGGGTGATAAAATTACCAGAGTCCTTCTTGCCATCGTCTCGGTAGTTTTTACCTGCAAACGAGAACGTATCGATACCGGTTTCGTCTTCGGCCAACAGTGTAAAGTTGGCGAGATTGTGTTGCGCATCCGTTTGGAGCTTCGCTTGCATAGCATTAGTTCTCTCTTCTCCTCTGGCGATGAGAGCATCGATGTCCTCGTCAGTGTACGTCCCTCCCTTGCAATTTAAAATTTGGTCCGCCCCGAAACGAACCATTTTCATGAGTTCATCTTTTTCCAACGAGCCGTGCTGTTCCGCCAAGCGACCCTGTTGAATGACTGCCGCGTCCAAAAACAGCTTACGGTCGGCACGCTCGATGATTTTCTCCTCGACCGTACCTTCGGTGACGAATCGAAATACTTGGACAGGCTTTTTCTGCCCAATACGATGGGCGCGATCTTGCGCTTGGAGATCAACCTATAGGGGCGGAGAGCGGTTAAGGAAGCTGGCACGTTATTGCGGAGGTTGATGAGTGGAGTGTGTGTCTTACCTGTGGGTTCCAGTCAGAATCGTAAAGGATAACAATATCAGCAGTAGCAAGGTTGATGCCCAAACCTCCTGCTCGAGTACTCAGTAGGAAACAGAATTTGGACGAGTTGTCAACATTGAACTCGTCCATCTGAGCATCTCGCTTCTCACCGTCAGTGTTGCCGTCAATACGGCAATACTCGTGCCCCACTAGTCTACAATAGTCCTCAAGAATGTCAAGCACACGCGTCATTTGCGAAAAGATGAGCACGCGGGACCCTTTCGCTTTGAGCTTGGGCAAGAGTTTATGCAACAACATCATTTTTCCGGAATTCTCCCATAAGTGCGGTCCATCTGAATAAGGCGGACCTTCCTCAGCTCCATCAAACAGATAGGGATGGTTGCAACATTTGCGAAGTTGCATCAAAACATTGAGCAAGCGGACTCGATCAGGACCGCCCAGTGCATTTAATTCGTGTGCATCCTTACGGAGGATTTTAGTGTACCAATTCTGTTGCATGTCCGTCAGGCCAACGTAAAGCTTAGTTTCCTTCTTGGGTGGGAGGTCGCAGGCAACATCTTTCTTAACACGACGCAACATGAATGGACGAAGAACCGTGTGGAGCTTCCGAACGACATTATCTTGACCTTGGTTGTCCGCCAATGAAAACCACTCATCGAACTGTTCTGCGTCTCCAAAGATATCAGGTAGGAGAAAGTTCAAGAGAGCCCAACTGAAGCAAGTGCGTAAGATTAGCATAGCATGAAGACGAGCCGGGAAAATTACAAGTGAACTTACAGCTCGTGCAGATTGTTCTGAAGCGGCGTCCCCGTGATAAGGACGCGAAAGTTAGTCTTCATAATACGGACACATTTTGAAAGGCTAGAGTTTTCATTTTTGATGCGATGGGCTTCGTCAATGATGAGGTATTCCCAGCCAATTTTGGAAAATTTTCCCTTCTCTTTCAAAAGCCCCTCGTACGACGTGACCAGCACATCGAATGAGTGTCTGCCTTCCTGGTCGGTTGGCAAGTCTTCATTCACAACTTTGAGACGTTCTTCCTTGGTTCCCCCCATCCGAATGGCCTTAATTGCCGGGCACCACTTGCGAAACTCGCGAATCCAGTTCCCAACCACGGACTTGGGAACGATGACAAGGTGAGGCCCCGTGACACCTCGTGATTCCCTGAGGTAGGCCAAGAGAGAAATAGTCTGCAAGGTCTTTCCCAGCCCCATCTCATCGGCGAGAATCCCATTAATGCCATGGTCATGCAACTTGATGAGCCAATTAAGCCCTTCGAGTTGGTACGGGTGCATCTTGCAGTGTGAAGCGAGAAGAGCAGGTTGTTGAGCCAAACGAACAGTTTTGCGCTTGGTTTGCGCTGTTTTCATGAGCAGATCATCTTCTTCGGCCTCGGTCATGCGTCCTCGTGAACCTCCACCTTTCTTCTGTTTGGTCTTTTTGGTGGTAACAGCGACAGAGCCTGTTGAAAGAAGTTGGGAAAAGAGAGTCAGAGACTTGGTTTTGTTTCTGGATAGCGGCCAACCGAGATAGGAACCTGGTAGAGTACTGTACCACGGTTCAAGGGGATGTTGGTCATTTTTTCATCAATAGCCATCATTATTCGTACCTGCCAGGAAATGTGCAAAGACATCCGACTGTGCCATGAGATAATCCAATTGCTCTTGTTTCGTGGCTGGGGGGCTGGATTTTCTTAGATTCCGCGGCAAGCAGTTCCATGCGCTCCCTTCGTGCAGCTTCCAAATCTCGGAGTTCCTCGTCGTGCAATGTTTTGTCTACTGCCGGTGACGGTGGAGTGACAGCAGCTGCAGCTACTTGTGCAATGCCATCATCCTCATCCTCATCCCCTAATTGTTCCTCATCCTCGTCCACATCCATGCCCTCCAGCTCCACATCGGAGGTATCAGCGTTATCGACGTCCATGGTTTCAAGTTTCAAATAGTGTGGATGGAGGGAAAAAGGAGACTTAATGGTGCAAGTGTGGAGGACGGTTTTTGATACTAATTCCTCTGTAGATGCTGTACTGTTGCAGATTCCAAGGTCGTCCAATACTGTCGCACAATTATCGTTACGTCTTTCTCAGTATCCGCCTCTAGTAGTACTTAGTGTATCAAAGTGAATCATCACCAGTCTTCGGACCAAAGCCACCGTGAGGTTGTTGCCGATGTGCCTATGCACAAGAACCATGGCAAGAGAGAAGGGAAACTCATTGGCACAGACCTGTATTGCTGCCGCTCTCACATTCGCTACATGCTCATCACTCTGGTATCTGCACCATCGTAGAGTAGTCATCAAACTTGAAAGCAAATGGAACCAAGAGCGTCAAGCCGAACGGAAAGGAAGGATACGAGCTGAGGTGAAGCTTCGCATGGCTTCAAAGCAGGCGATGAATGCCGATGGAACGATGTTACTGACGAGAATAGGCACCGTAGTATCCCCTTATACCAAACGAATGGGAACGCCTCGACAGGGGGGGCACTAGTTCCAGCTTCTCGAGCTTTTGTGGAGCTTCGTGTACCCATGGAAACGCTCGATGGCATTGAGCAATACAGTCATGCTTGGATCATTTTCGAATTTCATGCTAATACCGACCTTGCTGCAAGCAAGAAAACAAAAATTCGCCCGCCGCGGGGAGGCGGTGTCAAGGTCGGTCAACTGGCAACTCGATCACCTCATCGTCCCAACCCTATCGGTTTGTCCCTAGTGAAGGTTGATCGACTGGACTCAACTAATCACCGTTTATACATATCCGCCCTGGATCTGGTGAATGGAACGCCTGTCTACGATATCAAACCTTGTGTTCCTTGGGATTTGCCAGGGCGATTTGATGGGTTACCTCTAATCGTTCCTGATTGGGTCGCAGACGACGACTCCCTCTCCCTAGTTTCCTTTTCCGCAAAAGCTGAAAGCGACCTCAGATCCGTTCTATCAGGGAAACTAATGGCGCCACTGTATACTGTTTCAAACAATGGTTTTGAAGGGGCGATTCAGACTATTAAACAAGTGCTTGCTCAAGACCCACGTGCCTCGCGCAAACGAGGAACGTCGACTCTTGCGTCGGAAGCATCGTATGTGATTGTATTCTGCCAAACTCAAATAGAGTTTCGGGTAGTGGATGGAAATGTGGAAGTGATTAAGTTGGATCCTGCAGTCTTCGACGACGAACAAAATCCTCTGTGGGCATCGGATCCTTCAAAGGCAATAGATAATGACCTAGCTGAGACACAGTAAGAGGACAATCGAATTTGACTATCTTAGTCATATTAGACATGTTGAAAGAAACGATTTCAGTATCATCATATTTAGGATGCCTATCACGATGGTTGCACTGGACATCTGAGTAAAAGACAAATACCTGGGAGCTGGGAGGTAGCTAACGCAGAGTCGAGAGGTTGCACTCAAAGCTCAGGGATTTTCTATTTATTATATTTGTACTTCTATAAGACAACTAGTCGAGCGTCGAGCATGGAGTGTCAGGCGTTTTGTTCGCTATTCCACCTCATCGTAGAGATTCTCCATTTCGGGGTAAATCGTTTCAAACGTCGTATCTTGCAGACTGACACGATGGTAGACTTCCGAACCAAGAATCAACGTAAGGGTGCATACGAAGTGGAGAGAGTCAATCATGGGTCCGTAGTTAAAATCCGGATCGTGCATGTCGTAGTTGTATAAGGATATGACCGATAGGACAATGCCGGCACTGATCCCCCGATACATTATCATGGTAGCGCCGGCATTTATAATCTTGTCCACCGCAACTCCAATAATGATAATGCTCATCACGTGAGTAAAAACAATGAGCAGAGAGTAGTCACATTCAGCGTCTTCGGGATAAGCCGACTCTTGTCTCTCGTCGTCCAAAGTTCCAAGAAAGCACGCCAAACCATCCTTAAAATTGTCGCTGATCTGCGAAGATGGATAGAGAGTCGTCCAAACGTCGTCTTTCGTCGCTCCGCTTAAGCCCTGCAAGCCGTAGACCAGCGGCGATACAATCAGCAGAAACACAAATTGAAAGACACTCAGGAGCAAATTGAAATGACTTGGGTTAACAGGTTGCTTGTGTAGTAAGAACACATGCTCTTTGTAAAGCTGTGATGCTGCCGCCGGAATGCAGCCGAGGGTGAAGATGACTGTATTGAGTGCCGTCCTTATCGGTAAAACATCCATGGAGGCGAAAAATTCGGGCTTAAAAAAGCTAACCATGGTGGGCGCCATGCCAGTTAGGACAGCCAGTGTGATGATGAGGCTTCCCATCAGGTGTTCGAGATTTAAACCACCGCACCCACGGATGGGAGGGTTCTGTGTTATCGACAGTGCATTCGTCGATGAGCTAACCGGCCGACGTATGGTACAACAGCCATCAGGATGAACAAACTGCGAAAACAGGCATGTCAACGGGATGGTGAGTTGCACCAGAATGACAATGAGAGTGGGGGGTATATGACTCCCCGAAATGATCACCAAAAGAAGGTGCACCGAGTCTAACAGAGCCATTACTGTTGTTGACCAAATCGTACAGTATCGTAAGTGAATGAGATACAAACAGACAACCACGACAACACATTGACTTACATCCCACGTCGACAAGAGGGATTCCCAATGTCTTGAAACCTCGTCCCCAGGTCTTGTTAACGAGTCTGGCTATGACCATGCCCAATCCCAGCAGCATGGCATGCGTCGCAGTTAGCACGACTGCGGAAAACAATCGGAAGGGACCTGTTCGATCTACAAGAAGTTTAAAAGTAGTTCGTTCCAAGGCATATGCTGTTGCCAGCATGGTAAACCAGAATGAAACGACACACCATGTTTTTCTAGTTCGTCGATGGGCTGGAGAGTCCCATAAGTTGTCCACATTAGCAATCACAAGAAATAGGCCGTGAACCCATGAAAAGAGCTTATAGAGAGACGATGTTCGCCGAGGTTCCAGATCCATCTCGTCGTCGTCATCATCATCATCACCGAACGCAAAAGTCGAATCTTCAACGCCAGATTCGTCATCGCCTTCGCTTGTCTTGGCTAGGGAACCATACTCATCATTGCCAGTGGCAAGCGACGTGGTCTCAGAGTCGACAGGCGGAAGGAGTTGCTGCTGCTTTTCAGCGGCATCCAACGCCTTTCGAAGCATGGAGATTCAATTCAAACAAGGGTGCGGTGCTCAAAACGAATCGAGATTCAATTATCGATGATTGTGGCAATGGTTTAGCGTCCCAACATCCTCCCGGCTGGTTGACAACGTTGTCTGGACGTCTCGACGAATCTATCGAATGTTGGAGTAGGTATGCATATGCCATACACAGATTTCGGACAGGCGGTGTCCCATTTTTAGTGGTCGGTTGTCGGTGATGGTGTCAGACCCAGTACCCAGTACCTGTAACCCGTATCCTACGACCTACTACAAGTACCTGGTACTAGAGTAATGTTTTTTACTTGAAGTACGAAGTACGACGTAGACCCATAATAGGGACAGCGTCACAGTTTAACAATGTCACGGACGAGCGATTTCAAATCATACAGTACTACCAGGTACAAGTACTCCAGCTAGCTAGTACTTCGATCATTCAAGAACGAGAGGAAGAATATTAAGAGAACTCCAGTATGACATACTTGTACTAGTACTCGTACTATGCGGTACGAGTACTACTGCATACGTCCAGACATATGTGATGTAGACGGAGTGCTTTCAATATATCTATCAAGCAAACAATCTACTATAGGCACATCTTTCAGTTACACTCCAGTCTATGAAAAAGTAATGAGATGTTGTAATGTTGATAGGTGCTACTGTAGTGGAACATCATTATCTCTCGTATTGAACACAACGATAGAGATTAGAGATATACCAGGTAGCCCCCGCCGGAAACAGGAACATAAATTTGCCACTTTATTAGTTGTCTATTATTCCTAGACGGAGAGAGATCCCAATCGCACTGCAGAAATTGGAACTACGTCCCAGATAATACCTTGCGGCTCAAGAACGGGGCAAATTAATAACCAAGGAAAAGTAATCTGCAACTTCGTCCATTGCCTGTTCAAGGGCCTTGGTTGAAACGTCCGAACAGAGGCATAGCTATCTTAAAGCATGAAAAAAGCGACAAGTCCAAGGACAAAGGCGGAAACATTAAATGGAGTCAAAAAGTAGCCTGACGAAGTCGTCGAAAAGGGTCGTGGAGCAGGTGTGGGTGCTAAGGTGAAGGGAGCACGACTGTGAGACTTGGTACTGCAGATTGGGCTTGAAGCTCCAGAGTCAAAGCATTCGCATTCCCCGGTGGTGTAATTGCACATTCCTCGACCGGAGCAACCCCCCTGACAAAATAGCTCGGGACATATGATTGTCAGCTTCGGACAAATCATGTCTACCACCGAACCACTAAGGGTTGTGATTGGAATGAGCTGATCATCGTAGTCGCAAGCTATACCGTTGACAACCACTTGGCGATTGGTAGCATCGCATTGAATGTCGAAACAGCCAGCAGTTCGGAACTGGCTGGAAGGATTGGGTTCAAAATTAATGCACCTGCTGGTCGATCCATAACTTTCACCAGGGTAGCTTTGTTTCAAGCGTTGTGATCCATCAGTGCAATCGACGTCTAGAGGGATCGACGCGATGGGGCACCAATCTGCCTGCCCTGTTACTGCTAGCAGGGACGTATCTGTAAAGTAGCTTATCGAATTGCTGCCAAAAGCTGAATCCAGTTGTAGAAGTGGCCCTGCCACGTCAGAGTCGAAAAGATCGCAAAGTCCAATCGATCGATGCGTGGGGTCGCAAAGCAAGTTGTTGTTGATTGCAGAGATCCCATCGGAAGTGACCAGCGTCACCTCAGAACAAAAGATTCCCGTGGCATAATCGGGGACCTCGTCATTGATAATACAGTCGTTGTACACGAAATCACACCCCAAGCCAAGACCAAATGGTGATGTTTGAGCCCCATCGTAGTAGACTTGATACCATCCGGAGTCTTCAAGCAAGGCAAGCGTGAGGGGAGACAAGATGTCGGCAGTTCCCGAAAACACAGGACCCATGAGTTCGGAGAAAAAGAGACGTTCGTCAAAGTGCGCCCCGGAACATCCCTCGCCTGGTAGATTCTCCAGGCGAGCTCCAATCAAGCTTTGACAATTGAATTGATTGCGAGCAACTGTTGCGACGCGAGGCGTCACGAGATTAAAAGCCCGGCGACCCCTGCTCGTAATCTCACTCTTGATCGTATTTTCATCTGGGAAAAATCGAGTGACGGTATTTCCGCTGACGCAGGTAACTTGCTTCGTTTCAAACGGGCGGGGCGTGAGAGGCTCACCAGTTGTCGGGTCGCGAAAGAAAATGAAGAGGTCTGCGTCAACGCCAAGAACATGCCCGACTTCGTGGGTGGCTACCAATGTCGTGTCAACGATGTCGGCATCTGAGATAGACCCTTGATCTGACTTCAAGTTTGATTCAGCAATCATGTTCGATGTTACAACCTCTGGAAAACGGTTCGACGTGCCATGGTCTTCTTCAAGTCGCCGTGTAGAATTGTTCAAACAAAAGTTGATGAATCCCACGACTGGACGATCGAATTGATCCAGCGCACAAGATGTCGCCACGGCCAAAACTCCAGGATTACACACCCTGTACAATACACCTGCCAATTCGATTGAGTCAAAGCCGGAAACAAATACGACTAAATCAGCATCCTCGACACCATTTTCGAGAAGCGAGGTTGGGAGGAGGCCTTCAAACGCTCCAAAACAATCGTTTGATTGAATGGGAATAGTCCCCCTGGACCTGTACCACATCGAGACGTGACATCCACGTCTTTTGAACGGCAGGTAACACTTGACTTAAGATTGCATTAATTTTCAAATCCTTGTCGAACGATTGGCCGAGCATTGACTGTAACGGTTCAGTGACGAAATGAATGCGCAGCATATCAAATGCGTTGGTATTGCTCCCGTCATAATCGAGGATGTCGACATCTGGCATTATCAGCTGATCATCAAGACGGCGTGATCGTCGTTCAAAGGGATGATTTCCCCCGTAGTCAAGCTCGGAAAAACCATAGTGATACGGCGTAGGCTTGAGTTGTTCTGAGAGATTCGGGCGCAAGCGAAGGTGATTCTGAAGCGTTTGCCATGTTGGCTTGACGCCTTGAACGGAATGCAACAACATCAGTGACAAAACGAATGACTTGAAGGTCACAAGCGGATTCATCGTCGTGTCGTGGAGAGGGATTGAACGCTGTTAATGTTTTTTGGTGAAATCGGAAGTATGGTCTATTAAACTGAACATTGAGACATGGAGTGAGACATCGAGAACTGAGACACAGATCTGCCATTGCTACCAGTATCAGGTACTTGTAGTTTCTTCACGACCACGATTGTCGAATCGTCGAAACGTCGAATGCGCTTGTCGATGCCGGCATTCGCCCAAACCTGACCACGCTGACCACGATGCATGCAAGTACACAGTGTAGCACTTGGAGGACTGCATACGACGACTACCGGTAGTATCGGAGAATAGAGACCACAAGTACTACTAGTACAGTGTACCAGGTACCTGTATCATACACACGTATGATACCTTGTAGTGTCGAGGAAGACGACACTTGCTTCATTTCCTGTCAGTCGTGCATACGGAGCCCATGAAGTTCGTCGAACCGAACATGCGCCACACGCCTACACACTAGAAGCAACATCATTTGCTAAAATTACCAGTACCGTGAGAAGATATCTACACATAACCAGCAATGATTGTACTACTAGTACCTGGTACCAGTTAAAAACCGCTTTGAACCAATAATTTACCGCACGATCCGACTAAGGATATCTGTTTCACGCGGCCTCCAGCTTCATTTCCGTTGCGTTAAGAATTCTTTTCAATGTTCTCGTTTATGCTGAAAATGAATCATTCTTGTACTGGACTAAGTATTCATTGAGTTATCAAACATTCTCAAGGCCTCGCTTCGGGACTTTTTGGTTCAATGCGGAACATTAAAAAATAAACGTACATTAAGTAAAATCAATAGGTGGGCGCGTAGTTTTTTTCACACGCTTACATGTTTTCTCGCCAAACAAATTTCTACTGCTACGCACTTGGCAACGTGTATGTTCATATTGTGATTGTGACAGCACCAGATTTCATGGATTACCAAACTAATCACGTAGATTTCATGGCGCGGTACGAGAGTTCAGGCGCAGCTAAAAATGTCGCAAGCATTGACAAATATAAAGCGCCGTGAGGTAGCATATAAAGTGAGGCCCGGCTCAACGTGGGAAAAACTCAAACTCCCAAACAATTCTCCCAATCAAAAACTCAGTGCAATGCACTGTAAGACAGATCACTCAAGCTTGCTTTTAAACAAGTAGAGTAATTCTTCATCATGAGAAAATGAACAAGTTCTCCATACAAAAAATGCTCGAATATGACTTTTTACCAAATGTTTGCGTAGGAACCAAAAAAATTACCACTTCATTGGTTCAAAGCGAATTATTGGTTCAAAGCGGTTTTTAACTGGTATGAATACCTGTGATCAATGTGTCATCATCGAAATCTCGCCTTACATCGGCCGGTCGTGCGAAACACACCGCCTACACATCGTAAAAATGGAGGACTCTATACCTGCCACATGCACTACTCTTGATGGTTTGTGAGTCGTGCACGAGTTAAAAGGGACCTCGAGACTGTTGTGTGACTCCGTGAACAATCAACAACCGATCTTCTTCTGCAGTGTGGACAACCCCTGGAGGAAACATGAGGATTGCATGAGATATGAGATCCTTACTTGGGGTCTTGTAAGCATACAATACTCCATTAACTCAATGTCATGTTCTTTAGTTACCCACTTTTGGGCAGTTGCGTGATGGTAGGAAATGACCCAGCAGTGACGACGACGCTGCAGGCTGCGAGGCTTACCAAGCCACACCGGCCGCCGTTCGGGAGATCCGACCTAGCATCTACGAAAATTGAAGGTTTCTTCAAACTAGAGGTTGCGCTTCGCCGTCGACACTATGGAGCGCTTTTCAATCATTCGTCGCTACTCGTGCGCGTACAGTTCGTTCCAAAAACTCACGAAGGCGATCTTCAGCCTCCTTAGCATCTTCTGCGTCTCTCATAGCTCGTGCAAACTCTGCGTCTTTTAAATCCCACTGAGCGCAGCCATGCTCATACTTAGCTACAAGGTCCTCCATTGTGGACTTCGAACTTTTCGCAATTTTGTCCAGCTCACGTTCGTCGTCCAATCTATGACCAGATTCTCCATGTGGTTCGTCGATATCGTCAGCGCTATCCTTAGAAGACGAAAGATCAACATCTTCTGCCGAAAGCAACGATGATGATGATGTCAATGATTGCTCCTCGCCCTTTCCAGAGACTGAGTCCGCCCCATGGTCTGACGAAAAGTACGCTTCTAGGACAACTTCTGGCAACAAGCTGTTGTCTTGCTGGTACGCGTCTTTTGTCTCCTCGACGACGACGAGCGCAAGTGACACAGTATTCTCGGCAATTGATATTCCCTTCTCCACCTGCCGAATGATATCACTAATGCAGGCAACAAGGGGACCAGAAATTGTCTTCCATTTGAGCTGCATAACGCCTTCCGCGAACGTGTCGCAGCATTCTAGCATCGCAACAATAAGCTTTTCCAAGTTCAACGTCTCGAGTTGTAGAACTTTCCGAGTTATCTCGCCTGAAGATTCGCGCATACCCAACTCTTCCTGCAGGGCTTGAATGGCAAGTTCGATCAGTTGAGTAAGTTCAGTCGACTCCCCTCTAGCGGCCTTCTTTTCCAAGCGACCAACTTGCTTCTGACTGACAGACTCCGTGAGGGATAGCTCAACTTTCAAAAGAGCCCATTCTGACTCAGTTTTGGACAGGTGTTGACGCAGCATCTCGTATTGTTCCTCGAATTCGTGTTTGATAGCCTTCAGACGAACAGCAGACGCCACGATATCTTTCTTCACTGAATAAGTGATAGATTTTCGTTCTGTCGAATCCATGTTCTTAATCCTTTTTAGCAGCCGGATCTGGCTTGAAATTTCATTCTCCTTATGATTCAACTTGTTGAGTCGTTCTTGAAGCTCATCGGCGTCGTCTTGGAGGGAGCCCTCGCCATCTAGCTTCTCCTCTTCAAGTTCCTCGGCATCGTGTTTTCTCGGGCTCTCCCGGTTTTTCTTCTCCCCTTGTTTGCGCGCATGGTATATCTCATCCTCAAGATTGTCAATGATCTTTTCTTGCTCTTCATATGCTAGCTGCAGGGCAATGACCTGTTCTTCCTTGAACTTGAGATTTGTCTCTTGTTGGTGAATCAACCTTTTATTCTCTTCCTGAACTTCATGCAACCTTTGCATCAATATCGCCTCCGTTTCTATCTGAGAATCTGGGTCGACTTTGGGTTGAGGCTGGAGAAGGCTTGGCCTCCGGAACGAGCTTCGTTCCCCCATTTTCATTGCAGCAAGACTAAATCCGTTTGGCCGTGCGGAATCTTCTTCATCGGAATTCTCGTCACCATCCTCTACTGATTTAGAGCGTCGTTTCGGCAGTGGTTGTGGGTCCATCTCTTCGTTGCCGTCAGCTAGGAAGCCACCACCAAGCACTGCCAACGACCATCGTCGATGAGCTCGTCCTCGTCTCCCATGCGTTTCCATTTTCCTGATTCTCGACATTCTGCCAAAGTCTTCCTCTGTTTTCAACTCATCGAGTTCGGCGTCTATTTCTTCTATTCGCATTTGTTTAATTTCATTCTCCTCTTCAAGTCGAGCAATTTCTTCGCGATATTCAGCCAGCGCTTCTTGTGTTTCCAATCGCAAGGACTGGATCGCTTTCTGCATCTGAAGGCCATCGTCATTCGCGAAACGAGAATGCGGCACAGACATCTTCACCAATGTTGATTTTCGACCAGGCACTAGTAGTAGGGAAGGGATCTCTTTATCGACGGGGTTGCAGCATATTGTTCTTTCTCCTGTGTTGTTGACAAGTGATGTTCCGAGCAGCACATAAAAAATCTCATGTGCTTCTTATTGATATAGCAACAGTAGCTACTAGTAGCTACCGGTACTTGTGACTTGTGATTGCGTGATGCCGTGATGCCGCATTTTTTTCTCGTAGTTTTCATCCACTTTAAAGTTGGCTCCAAAAATTCTTCATTTTCGTTTTTAACCCCTTCCCTTTTATGCAGGTGTTTAGGGGTTGGCGGTCGGCAGTATCATGTTTGCGTCGGAATGATGCCCTACATATGGTAAAGTGCTGGGGTGGCAAGTACAGTGACAAGATACTAGTGTTCTTGTCCATGTTCTTGCTCCTGTGTACCTCGAAAGGGAGTTACTTTTCTAGCATATATAGGCTAATGATTCTGATCGTGTCGGTGGGTACTTCTATAGTTAGTACTAGCTACATTGCTATAGTGGCTTCTCTCCTGCTGACTGGAGGCAATGGGTTCCAAGCTGGCGGGTGCACCGGCAAGTAACCCAACCAGCCTTCCACATTCTAGACCGAGGCTCCTTCCATACAGAGATGTTGAAACACTTGTTCAGAAGTGCCTGCCTGCTCCTCGTGATGCATGCCAGAACCATTTTGATGATGGTATCTTCAGCTTAGGCGTGATACTGATGTGGCATGATATTCTACATCCAAATAAGAGCTGCAATGTGATCGAAACATGAGGCTTTTAGGCGAGACCAAGTGTTGCAGTTGCATCATTTGCGCCAGAAGTGACTGGCACTGAATAGGCGTCGTCGTGTCGTGGCTGAGAAAGCTCCATCGTCCCACTATTACGCATATGTTCCTATGGAACCGCAAATAATTCTCATTACCTCATACCAGATGACTAGACAGCTCTTACCATGCTGTTTGCTGAGGCCTACGTCGTCATTGACTATCTGTCAGCACTCAGCACTCACCACAAACAAACTTGTCCCTAATCACTCATTTTGAAATGACGAGCTAGTACTAAATGCTGAAAACTTTCTCTCTGGGAAGGCACACGTTTGTTTTACGCAAGGAGTATATTGATATGCCCTCGGTACCCTCCCCCCATCTCAATATTTATGGATCTCGCCGCATTTATGCTGATGCAACAGTGTCCAACCCTCGTTTTCGATTCCCACCTGAAAGGCCGGCACTTTTTCACGAAAGGTCTTCTTTGCCAATTCTGGGATGAGGACAATGCGACTTCTAGAAGCCTTGCTAAAGCAAGAAATCTGGCGGTCTCGACGTTGCCGACGGGAGCCGATCTCTCCATACGCAGTTACCAACTTTTCAAAGTTGATTTGGCCTGGCTTTTGATTCAACCTCACACTGTTAGAATAATCCAAGCAATCACCCAGTGGAGAGTTCAGAAAATTTTCATCGGTGTGGGCCAATCCAAATCCATGACCGATTTCGTGGCACATCGCATACTGCTTGTCAAGATCACTTGTATAGTTAGTCAGGAAAAATTCATTCACCTTGACGACACTGCTGACGATTGTATTTGCAGATGTCAAGATGAGTTCGTTGATCCCGCGCCAGCCAGTGTCCCCAGAGTTGCCGTTGCATACCTTCATCACCCCGTCAACTTGGTCGCATGATGACTCGGGAGTGGTTTGGGTAGTGGATAGGTTCAACGCATCGGGTGTTCCAGAATTCCAATCACTGATTGCTTGTGCGAAAAACCGTTGCCATGTGTCGTCCAGTGCGTTAAATACGTCCAATGTGATTCCTCCTTTTCCAGTGGTTTCCACCCATCGAAGGACAGTTCCATTGATGTCTACTCTGCCGGCAAACGGATCTGTACCTATGATGTCCATAAATCCATCTGTGAATGGACCAGAGGTGACGTTAACGTGGGGTTCGGGAATATCCGTGCTATTTTGTGTAGGCTCCAAACATCGTCAGTGTTTGGAGTACCAGGCGGAGGTGCATTTCCAGAAGCCACTTGCTTGGATAAGTATCCAAAGTAAAGGCCGAGCCCAAGACCCGCAGCGATGATGACCACTGTAGCTGCCAAGAGGCAGAAAAGCTTTCTCATGATTATTGTTCAATGTTATGAAATATTGTATGTCCGAGGGGTTGTTGATGTAACAGTTGAGACGGGGTGGGGAGGATGTTCGTGTCAAAGAGAAGCACGAAAGCACGAGTGTGGGCTCAAGTTCGCGCTTGCGTGTGCAAGTCAGGTACAAGTGCATGTTGCATGTTGTTTACATAAAATATTTATGTCATGTATAGTGCTACACTGTGTAGGGGGTCTACCTACTACTGCGTGTATATTTCTCGCAAACATTGTTAAAACAACAGTGCGTTAGTCATTATTTACCGGCAGGCCCGACTCGCTACTACTAGAGTGGTCCTGAGTGCTGAGCAGGCCTACATGTACACAGTACGTATGATAAAATTAAAAAAACCACAATCTATTTAACGTGCTACCGCTATGCCCGAGAAAAAAGCATTCGGACTACAGACCATTCGGGCCATTAGGACCGAAATCAATTTCTGGTTATGAGTCCATTTTTATATAAAAATTTACCTGGCGCGCTCTGAAGGTGGCGTGGCGTGCTCGTCTTAGCGATACTCTTATAAAAAAGACGGTACGATAAAGTCTTCGTATGTCCCAGAACTTTTACTTAACCCTAATGACTTTTTCTTACGCAATATTAAATAACATTATTTAATATTAACTTTGCTTATCCCTAACAAAATTTTCTTACAACAACCTTTGTTGCAGCTTGCGATTTTTTTCAGCATGTACCGAAACGTCCTTGAGGGTACGGCAGTTTTTACTTAACCTTAACTCTTTTTCTTACGGCAAACAGAATTTACTTAACTGTACTCGGCTCCTGGATGGCTTTCACTACTAGCACATGCCTGTGGGATGGCGGGTGGGGTAGCGAAAAAATGGTTAGGCAGATGTAACATCACCATTGCCATCGATTCGATCACTCGTGAGAAAAGTGAGTGATCGATTCTCCATCCAGGTACAGTAATTTCCCGCCAGTAGTATGGTACTACTGGCTGTCCTTGGTCCATCATACTCCGACTACGTAGCACCTAAGGCTGTAGGTTATGGTGTAGTGTACTATGTGCGCTAGTACGCCTACTGCATTTTGGCCTACAGTCTTATCTGTAAACTATTCATTGGAATTAAGGGTCTTGGCACGTGATTCAAGCAAGCACGACTGCAAACATGGGTCATTCTGCTTTGCGGAAATGATCGAGGAAGGTCGTCCATTTTTCCGACCTGGGACCTGGGACATCCGGAAAGGCATTCTCTACGTTCACTTGTACTGCGGGCGACATAAGAAGCAACATAAAACTACAAATTAACAGGGATTTAACACCATACGCCCGACTGAAGAAGTGAAGAGCCGTACCCGTACAAGTACCAGGTCTACCAGGTACTATTACCGGCAGGACCTGAGATAATCAAGTTCCGGTCTACGGTACCAGTAGACATGGGCGAGTATCTTTTCATGAGGAAATTATTGTGAGGCTACGTTGTTGCAACTACTACTACTAGTACAGTGTACAGTGTACGGGGTAGCACTGAGCTCGCTTTCGAGGAATTTATATCACAGGTTTTACCTTCGTGAATCATCCAGTAGTAGCACTACTTTGTCATACCGGGGACGGTGGAACTGTGCATAATAGAATCGTTTGTGCTACACATTGTGTATGCTCCAGTAGTAGAAGTACTATGCATTCGGAGTGCCTCATCAAGAAAGAACCCATTACCACCATTCTGAAACACGGAACATCCCATATGTCAAGAACACCGTAAGCGTACAGAGGACCGGTGCCTGGTTCTCTGGACTGACATGGATTTCGAACCTCGCTATCCGAGAGATACTCTGAGAATGTACTGTAGTATTAGTACTGGTTCGAGGTCATCGGGATAGGTCATTCTCGTCTGAATTCTACCGTTATCAAATATGTGTTTCATTTAAGCATGATGACGATACTGGACGATAAGCGGTGTATTGGAAATGGAAGCGCACAAGACACATCGGACGGTTGCTTTTCTGCTTCAAAAGTGACCTCGCCTCATCTGCGTATCGGTGTCTGAGAAACGAACTGGAAAGAAGAAGAAGCATCCACTTCTCCGTTGCACTCCCCGCTGCGATTAGCAGGAGCTTCGAAACGGAGCACGCACCGCAGGTAATCAACAAGAAGTCGTGCAAAGGGCACAGCAAAAGATTAAACCGGGGTCGCACAAGGCAAGAGAATCAAAGGGGTCGAAAGTGTGTCCTCGATGGCTGCTGGTGACGCTGAATTAAAAAAATTATTAAGTCATGCAACACTATGATTCATCCGGATCGGATCCTCCAACGACACTCTCGATGAATATGCAGCACGATGATTCCGCACAATCACAGATTCCAGATGGATCATCTCGGTCTGGGAATAACGCGGCCAAAGAAAGAACAAGTGGGCATTTAACATCGGCATTGCCCAGTCCCTCGACAAGTCGGATGTTACCACACCCGATTGCAAGTCTAGATCCCTTGCCGCCGTCGTCTGTACCACAATTCAATGCCGCCCATTATGCCTCCCATGACGCTGAAAGTTCGTCCTCCGGCGGAAAATTGATCCCCAGCGCCGACGATCAATCGGTGCCCATCCTTCCCCATACGTTGAAACCGCGCGATTCCATGGTTTCGACAAGTACTCAAGACTCTTTCGACTTGGCAAAGGCCAGGATGTCGAGGACGCGCAGACGCATACCGATTGCACCAGCCACGCGGAAGTTGCCCGTTTCGAGGGCTTTCCAGGAGGGTATGTCATTACGGTCTCAGCGGATTGTCGAAGGTTTGGCTGGCTCCATGCATTCTGCTGGGACTCAAGATTCGATGGTCATACACACATCGAGGATGTTGAGAACGCCAATAATCCTGTCTCCACTTCCTGATGTCCACGATACTTTAATTACTGGGGAACTCTTGTCGAAGGCATCATCCGTGTCCCCAATTGTGACACAAGGGCTTGGCGAGTCAAAATATTCCTCGGCACATCAGAATGCGGCGATGTCGACTCAATTTTCGGCTTCTATGCGGGCTCGCCGCGATCCCAATAATTCATCGATTCCGAAGCCTCCCTATCCTGTGAAATCGTCACCGTCACGGACTAATTCGATATACTCGGCAGGGACGCAGGATTCTATTGTGTTGGCTCGACAAAGAAGAAATCCGAATCGTTTGTTACCCCCGATGGCATCACGTGAGCAGAGGATGAACGCGGATTTGGGGGGAGCCGGGTCGACTCAGCTCCTATCCAGGCTCCAATCGCTGACATCGTCAATGACGTCAGTGGTAGCACAAGACTCTATCACCATTTCTAAGAGCACGATGCCAACGCCGGCAAAAATTCTTCAGTTGGTACTAGATGCTGACGAACATCCCCCTACGCCGGTGAAGTCAAACCAGTCCAGATTTGTTCCACGAGAACGGTTCGCGTGGCAAGTCGCGAACAAAGATGCCTCAGACGAATCATCACTTTCTGAAACGTACGACGTCGCTCCTCCCCCTTATTCGCAATCTCAGCCAGCTTTGGTGGTGTCTTCGAGTGAGGGTCGTGGTTCCAACTCATCCAGTTCCCTCTCTGTACCTCGAGGTTTGATGAAATCGTCGGCGAGAGCGGAATCCGTTGTCATGAAGGAGGAAAGGTCAAGTTCGAGCATCAGAGATAAAGTACGGTCGCTGTCCGACGCATCTGCATCTCGTTCGCAATCTCCCTCGACGCATTCAAACGAGGATCGTGTTTCCAGATCATCCCGGTCATCCAAGTCTAGTCACATGTCTCGAGGCAAGCCAAATTCGTTGGTGACCATGGAATCCGTTGTGGTGACGAAGGAGAGGTCCGTTTCAGGTAGGAAAGATAAGTCCCGGACGATGTCGGTGACATATCCCTCTCGTTCGCCCTCGCCCTCCGTTGCCTTAGGGCCTCCGACCGAGTATCGTATTGCCAAGTCATCCAGGTCTCGCTCCATGTCTCGAGACTTAACGAGCTCATCGGCGACATCGGAGTCCGTTGTTGTGACGAAGGAGAGGTCTGGACCAGGTAGACGACATAAATCGCGGTCGACGTCTATCTCGCGTTCGAAATCTCCCGTCATTGAAAGCGGGCCACCAAACGAAGGCTCTGTTTCCAATCCAACCAGGTCAGATTTTGTGCCTCGAGACTCTTCAATCCCGTCAGTCCTACCAGAATCCGCTGTTGCGAATAAGGGGAGGTGGGGTGCAGGTAGAAAGGGTAAATCACGGTCGCCTTCGGCCAAAGGTCTCTCTCGTTCGCGATCTACCTCCGATGCGGTAGGGCTTTCGAACGATAGTGCTGCGTACAAGTCATCGAGGTCGGGATCCATGCCTCGCACCATGCCAAACTCTTCGGCGAAAACGGAACCGGCTGTGATTAACATGAGGTGCAGGTCAGTCGAGCGAGTAACCTCCCGATCAACGTCATCGCAGACGATCAAAAAACACGACAAAACTGAAATAGTTACAGATCGACCGTCGTTCTCAGAATCTGTACAATCAACGACACCGCTGTTGCGTCCTGCGCGAATGATGAGAAGAAGGTCCATGCCACGTTCTTTATCTGCATTGGGAAACTCCGGAGATTCCGTCGAGGATGATCCTGGATTGCCTCGTTTGCATTCCCAGCGGCGAATTAAGAAGGCGAAGAAGTCGACGAAGCCGAGATCTCTCTCGCCCTCTTTGGGGACGAAGGATAATGGATATGGAAGCCTTGATGACGATAGTCTTGCTGAAGTCAAAGCGTTTTTTAGAGACATTAAATTTGCTCAGCAAAACTCTTCCAAGGTTCTCATCCCACAGCGAAAAAAATCGCCTCCAGGAGAATGCGATCCTCCTGTGAGAGCTTTATCGCCGAAGTTAAGTCGAAAGGATCCTCGTTCGATATCAACATCAGAAGCAAAGGATGCCATAACAGACACATTCGTGTCGTCATCAGATGAATCGATTTTGATTGCATTGGATGTACAATTGAATCAGCCCTCAGCACTCGACTTTTCTCGACAGCGAACAGTCACCCCGCTTCCCACGTCGGCAGCCAACTCTGCCAAAGGGAAGGATGGGTCCAGATCACCCCGAAGGATGCGATCGGGGAATACAACTCCAAGTGGTGAGACGAGCATGTCACCCCGTAGGATGCGCACAGATAGTATTAATTCAGGTCGTCAGGATAGCATGCGTTGGGAAGAGATCGCGCGGCAGTCCCACGTACCCCCTGCAAAGCCTTTGGACAATGCGATACAGGAAGGGCAGAGGTCGCCTTTTCGGGAGTATGTCACAACGTTGGCTCCAGATCTGTCTGAAGAAAAGGAGGAAACCCGTAGTCTCTACTTGCAAATCATGAACGAAAGCGACCCACGCATGGCAGATGCCATGAGTATGGATTCGATTCAGCTGTTTAACCTATTGAACGATTCTTCTCAGCTCGACGAATCGGATTTGCCAAGCAACAGCGACGACGAAGGTGCTAACGCAAGAGAAATCGTAGCGCCCCCAGGAAAACGCTTATCAGCAAAGGAAGTGTTGGCCTATTTGGAGACTGACAACAGAAATGACATGCCCCAGCAATGTAGCGCAGCGCGAGATCGCGGTATGGCAGGCAAACTACCAGTCCTGACACCGGCCGAAATGGCCGATATTCTGAATCATGTATCAACGCACCACGGCAACAATGATGAAATTCGGTGGGATGTGATCGCCAGAATGGCGCGCGAGGTTGGAAATGAAGACTTCAACGCGAGACTGCCGTTTGAATACATTGGAGGCGATGCCACAGACGAGGATTCAAGTGTGTCGTCGATCTCAGAGGATGGGGTTGACGAAAGTACAGGCTTTTTGAGTTCCGGTGGCAGCTTACGATGGGATCCGAGGGAATTCTTCTACTAGCAGAGAGCGGAATACATTTTAATTAGACAGCGCTAAACGCCGCGTAACATAGTGCTACGATGGGGCATAGGTCCACTCTATGTGCTGATCTTCCTCATCGTGGCGACTCCATACAGTCGCCCAAAGGGAAGCACCAATCCATGATACCATATCCACTCGATATGGACCTGTTGAGCGCGGAGTGATTTGGAGCGGCGAAAGTTTCCGCCACTCCAAGGGCACGAGCGTTAGGACGGACGTATGTTCCGGAAGCTCTGAAGCGCTTCCCTGAAGTACCTCCATAAGGCGGTCGCATAGTTTGAAAGGCAACTGCGGTGCAATCATGACGGTTTCTCCACAAAAGACAATATTGTCTGCAACGTCTTTCCGTACTTGGGTTGGGCACGATTCCAAGCATTTGGCCACGGCGATGAGTAGACTGTTGGGATTGGTTTCATTCAGCCAAGCCTGATCCATTTGAGATGTCCAGGATGTTTCTACCGTGTTGGCACTGGGTACTGCCGCTCGGTAGCCACACGGGGCGATTTGCAATGTGTTGGCGAGAGAATGCCCATCTGCATGAGCCAAACAAAATGCTTCGGTTTTTCCAACGTGCACAATCATGCCTCGTTGCCACTCAAGAGCTAGGGGAGGTGTGTCGAGTACCGAAATGTAAACGATGGCTGGCACTCCCAAATTCCACATGACTTGCGACAAAGCCAGCTCCCAAGCAAGTGGCATCATTGGTGGATGTAAAATAACAACTCTTCGGCTAGCGGTGCTGCTAAGCAAAAGTCGATCCCAGCATTTGATAACCAGCGGATTGATTATGAAGTACCACTCTTCTGCGGTCTGAGGCAACTTGTCTGGAAGTTCATAGGGGATCATATGTTTGGGCAATTGATCCTCTACCGTTCCGATTCTCAACATCCAAGACCCCCATTCAAACACAACCGGGGGACGTTCAAACGAGGAAGTTGGCCTAGCTAGTAGGGAAGACCGACTACGAGTAGTGGACGCGAAAGACAGTCGGCTGCTCACGATGCTGGTTCTCGAAGGAGGGAGCACCATAGTCACGATGACGACGGCGTTGCCTGTTGCCTACCGCACCTTCAATTAATGAGACTGCAGCATGGAGCCCAGTTGTTGAGCTCGAC
>JAKSYS010000297.1:10000-70370 GCA_022925895.1 Fragilaria crotonensis
CGAAATTCGTTGCGCCACTCGGTAGATAGGTTTCGGACGGCAAGATCCAGGGCTTCGGACTCGGTGTATGTCCTGGTCGCAAGCCGTTCACGTGCAAAGAATTCTTGGAGCCGACGCAAATAGAGACTGAAAGGTTCAGCGCGTCTATGCCGAGGTATTTCATTGGCCATCGATAGGACGGAATGGAGCAATGGATGATGGAGCCGGAGGATATTGTATATCGCATTATATCCCTTATTGGCTGAAGAACCTTCAACTGCTGCCAATTCTTTTGAATGAGGTGGAAAAATCTCGGGCCTAATCAAAAGCGTAAAGATCAGATGCGCCATGAAGGACTCTTTGTCGCGGACAGATTGCGGCAGGAGTTCCCACCAGGCGCCATAGATGTTGTCTTCTTCGATGGACTCATAAGGGGGGCACCAGACTCCCCATTGGAGGCAGGAAGAGACAAGGAGTTTATACCAATGAACGAAGGAATCACCACGATGGGAATCAAACTTGGGGATGACGATCTTGTTGAAATCTTTAAATTTCACTTCACGAAATTGGAACTGGGACATGTAGTCTTGGAAGGATTCTGGTCCAAAAGATACTTCGTCGACAAAAGGATGCGATCGCGTTGGAGTCCGAGTATTGGGGGTGCGTCCGATGGGGTAATCAAACAAAACTCCACGACGAGGAGGATTTGGGATTTCGTTGGTTTCCCCTGCTGTTGATCTGCCGTCATAGTAGGTTTCGTAACCACGATGGTATTCAGGTCGACTGTCAGTGTTCGGCCTGGAAGCAGGTGGTGCACGGAGATCAATATCCACGGGGTTTCCTCGGAAAGTACTAGCGCGTGCGTTTGGCATTGTTCCGCCAGTTTTGCTTCGAATCTCAGGGCCATCAGTGCCTGGGACAGATCTAGGATTTTCACCACGGAAGATCGAATCTGTACTTAGTCCATGTGGTGCTGATCGGATGCTTTGATCGACATTCAGCATGTCACCTGGGTCAATGTTACTAGATATCGGAGCCGTTGAGGCGCCGCGCATCTGTAATACGGGTGAAGAACCGGGGAGTTCGGATACCTGATCGAGCATTTCTGCCTCTGAAACATTCGATGGTGGTCCTGATCGAACAGAAGATCGAATCGATTCAACTGGCGGACTGCGCATGATTGTCGTCGCGAGTCTGGGGGGCCTTGGAAGCTCCAGTTCCGATAACTTGAATCAAATCAAAAGCGGAATCTGGATTGCTTCGATAGGCACGGGACGGGAGAAGATTGCCACGGAGACAAGGCGCTCCAAACCTGGTTCGCGAAGCGAGAATACGCGTCCATCCGATCGAGTTTGGAAGATTCCAAATGTAGCACCGAGGATGGTGTCCATCATTGTGGTGTTGAGCCACATGGTATCTTCGAGCAAACCAACGATCGTTGTTTGGATGGTTTCACGATAATTGTCGAGGAGACGCGAGGTGAGGAGATCGTAAACATCCGTGAGGGGGATCTCGGCGGATGGACAGTTTTCCAGGTCGAGATTGATCAGAAAACAGTCATTGAGCTGCGATATCTCCTCAGCGTCACCCATTTTTGGCGTAAAAGTCTTAGAAGGCTTTTCAGGCCCGGCTCTGATTTTATGTGAACGTCCCGAGTATGTTGGCGTACGCAAAATCTCGTATCGCCTGCGTGTCAAAGATAGGACTCGCGGTTTTATCTCTCAGGCACAGATGCTCGTTTCCGAGTCACTCGGGATTGGAGAGACAGTTTTTTTCACGTTCTTTGTTTAGGTGTATCCCTAACCCTAACAAAGATTTGGGCTCATAACCTGTGAATCCAAACGTTCCAAGGGTATACCTTGTTGCCGCACTCACTGGGGAGTAGGATTAGTCGCTGGACAGCGACCGGACACCCTCGTTGTCGATGTCGAACAGGGCCAGAGAGGAGCGAGGGTGTGCAAGAGAGCAAGGAAGGTTTACCTTTGTTATACTGAAGTGTTTGGAGGCGGAGAACTAAACGATGCTATCTGATCCTCATTACCCTTACGATGCGAGACCGGCAAGAGTGCAGTTGAGGAAAATAGATGCTAAGTTAGAAGTTGTGAGTGGAGTCCAAAAGGTACTCCGCTGTTAATGCTATATCGCAGTACTCACGATACGTGCATGTACGTGGGTCACAGTGGAAACACAACATCAGAAGGTGGTATATGGTAACTAAATTTTAACATGTTAAGTGTTACCGGATAATGGCGTGCATCTTTCCAGTTTCAACAATGCACATTGTTAGTGATAACAAATATGTTGACAGCACAATATATGGTTCCTTTTTTACAATATGTGTTACATCTAAAGTTTTGATAACAACATTTATGCTAAGTGCAATAACCATTTTGTTGACTCTTGTTACTCATGTAAGATGTTAACATACCATTTCTGCTGCTAAGTATGTTATTAAGTTACTACATGTGTTGTTGTCTATGTTGCAAAGTAACTTCAAAATGTTGGCCAAAATGCATCTGGTTCCAATCATCCAACTTGGAAATCGAAATCGCGAGAACAGGTCGCCACCAAATTCTGAGGAGACAGTCGCATTTGCTTGAATGCGGAGTTTACAAGACACTTCCAAATTCCAAGAACGGACATGAGGTCGTCAAGATAGCAAACAAAATGTGTCGGCAAAATGCATCTGGTTCCAGTCATCCAACTTGGAAATCGAAATGGCGAGGACAGGTCGCCACCAAATTCTGAGGAGACAGTCGCATTCGCTTGAATGTGAAGTTTACAAGACACTTCCAAAATCCAAGAACGGACATGAGGTCGCCAAGATAGCCAACAAAATGTGTCGGCAAAATTCATGAAGTAAATCACACAACAGCATACGGACTTCTGCTTGGTGGATTCGCTGTACCTTCCTGGGTACTACAATTCAACACCTTGCATCACTGCTTCCAATTCAATGCTTCTCCTGTACTCTTGTCATAGATTTTCCATCGCCTTTCATCGCAGCTGTCATCTGATAATGATGAAAACATGCTTGCAGTGTAATTGACAGCAATTTGTTGTACGGCCGGTACTTGGCACTTTCGAATGAAAAGAATAGTGTAATTTTTAAACAATATGGGTGAATAATGTCATTGCTTATGTTGTTACATAGCCACATATATAATTCAAAGTTTATGTTTTATATTGCAAAATGAATAAATGAATTGCATTGAAATTCTTGATTCATGGATGTTACATTCCTGTCGCAACAAGACTTGCATTGAGTTTCGTGCCCTGTTTTGGCTTGCAATGAGCGATGCGTCAAGATGATGCAAATTCTATCATTACACTTCAAAGGACCCCTTAAGGAGATGATACTATATTCAGACCCTTGACATGATGCGGAGGATCCCCCGCCTCTTGTGCAATCAGTGTGATTCCGGATGGTGGGCGCCACTGATGCTGCTGCATTTACGCGTGCATGTAGCACAAGCATTACTAACGTTGACGTCCCTGTTGATAGAGATTATGTGAAGAGTTATGAGAACAGAACTCAAATGTTTAATTGTGAACAAAGTCATCAACAAGGCCAGAAATGCTTATATAACACCAATTATGTACAACAACACCAGAAATGTTTGGTTCGTAACCCCCTTGTCAAATGCAATATCATAATAGTGAAATGTACGCATACCTTTTAACAAAAAAGAGATCTACATGAAAAGCATCATTCAATATAGACACCATAGCTAATGACATGACAAACAAAAACAAGATTTAGCAATGATGGTGCATTCCAAATATATATGGCATCAATAAAACGCACCTTCTTAAAGAACTTAATATTTAAATATCACATGTTGTATCTTGACCAAATTTAATTGACTATTGCTTATAGTTCCCAAATATGTTGTGACTTACAATGGCAAGATTGAAAATGTTGAGTAGGTAACATACACAAATGTTACATTCGAGTTTTACATTGTGACTTAACAATAATATGTATGATGACAAGAAATGTTACAGTTGCTATGAACAATATTGATATGTTTTGAAACAATATACATATCGCTTCTCACAAAAAAGTTAACAAATAATGACATAGTTAACATTCTACACCTTCTGATGAAGTGTGACTCAACCACGTACGCCAGATGAATAAACGTAGACTGTGCGGTTAGGCAACGGTACAGTAGTCAGGGTAACAGATATGCACGAACACTAATACCACTAATACCACTAATACCACTAATACAAAAATGTCCTTCTCAGATGGCGTGTGCCTGCAATTTCTTTGATTTCTCCGTTCTGGCATCCTGTTGCTTTGAAATCAAATTGATCATGCCACAAATGCCACAAATGCCACAAATGCCACAAATGCCACAAATACCACAAATACCACAACTACCACAACTACCACATCTACCACATCTACCACAACTACCACAACTACCACAACTACCACAACTACCACAACTACCACAACTACCACAAATACCACAAATACCACTAATACCACTAATACAAAAATGTCCTTCTCAGATGGCGTGTGCCTGCAATTTCTTTGATTTCTCTGTTGTGGCATCCTGTTGCTTTGAAATCAAATTGATCATGCCACAAATGCCACAAATGCCACAAATACCACAAATACCACAACTACCACAACTACCACAACTACCACAACTACCACAACTACCACAACTACCACAAATACCACTAATACCACTAATACCACTAATACAAAAATGTCCTTCTCAGATGGCGCATGCCTGCAATTTCTTTGATTTCTCTGTTGTGGCATCCTGTTGCTTTGAAATCAAATTGATCATACCTTGAACATGTCAAGATCGCGGAAGAGCCATGACAGTGCATTTTCGCTTGCAAATGTTGGAATGCCACCAGTTTTGCAGTGTTGAAGATGCAGTGAAGTTGGTACATTACTCATGTCAAACAACACCATTTAAGTTGACATTGTGGATTGGAAAAATCACTGCGTGACTTCTGCGTTTCATGGATACTTCCTCGAAACTTGTACGCAAAATTTGTACTGGGGCTTCACCGACGTTTGCGTCATCTGTTTTTTTCTCTTTTGACAGGTGGTCGTCAACAATGTCAAGCCCGAACAAGCCATAGTGGCATGCGGACGTCAAGGCAAAGAGAGCATCCAGATGCTATGCAGGCCGGTCCAAAAGTTTTGATTGATGGTGATGCTCAAGCACAGTGGACTGTGCACAATAATTTGAGTCAATGGTTTGATGATGCAAAGCGTGATCTTCTTGCTGCTACTACTCTTGTTGAGGATAAACAAGCTGTGTATAACAATGAAGGTGAGCTTGTGTCGGAATCGATTCAAAAAGATTGCAAAAGGAGGATCATCAATAAGGATGAAACACCTTATGATTTGTGATCACAGGCAAAAAGGGTGGGCTTCACGCAGTGACATACTTCAACCCTGTATTTCCAAGAAGTGCCACAAGATGTTTCAAGTCTTCCAGACATGTGACCGGGACGCATGCCACCAACTAGGCAGGAGAAGGGCTTCTGCCCTTCTATACTTTTGATTCGAGTGCATGGTGGGATGCAAACTTCAGAGTGAAGATTGAATGGATTTTGGGCCTCCCAATAGTCCAAGGCAGAACCGGTTGTCCTCACAATGTTGGAGGGCTTGACATGCACAAGTCCGCAGTCTTTGATCCCAAAAGTGGATGCTTGATTCAAGACCTTCAGCTTTGCTACAATGTGTTGGTGGATGCACTGGAGGCACATGGTTTTCAGTGTTGGAATAAATGATTCTGTCATCATTCCGACTGCTCAACATGAGACTCAGCCTGAGCAAGTGGAGGAGTTGTTGATAACCGGAAAAGTCTTTTCAGCATCTGTACTGTGAACCTTATGCTCGTCAAGGATTGGCAATGCTGGGGTGACACTAGAAGCACAGAAGAGGCAGCTTGAATTGAATGAGCAAGCAATGCTTGCACTTGGTGCGAGTAATCGGGGCACAGGTAAAGACACTTGTGAAAGCACAGACCGCACTGGAGAAGTACAATGCAGATGAGAATTCCATGAATGATAAGGATTAGGGGGATGTTGTTAGGTGGGTTCTGCCGCCAACAACGGTTGATCATCTCCTGAAAGACTTGGAATGTAAAGAAGAACAAATTCTGCAAAAACTTTTATCACTCGCTGCCACATGAGTGGACGACATATGCTCCTCCAAGACATGATGCGAATGCCCCTATTCCAATCACACCAATGACATCAGTCTAATCAATATACAAATAAGCTGCATGTTTTTGCTAAAAGCTCCACTTTGACCAACTCCAATACCATGGATCATCATTCTAGTGGCATCGGGAACATACTAATTTTGAAGTATGTAAAATTTGAATCATGCCAATAGAAAACGATATCTCCATCACTAAAAATCATTCTCACATTCTGACGCGACAGCCTCGAAACTGACACACGGTATGGCATACTTCACTTCGAAGCATGCAATTGCAGAGCAATGATGAATGGATGTCGAAATGGGCTGGATTTGCGACACCAGTTACCAGTGACTCAGCCGTCCAGGTACTATGACAATAAAAAACGCAGGAAAAAATTCGATTAAGCATATCTCATTCAATATCGGTAGCCACATCGATATGATGATCATAAAAGTATCGGACGTGTCCCATCTGTCTTTTCCAACATGACAAAATCTGTGGTTTGGAGAGCTTTGATAATAGCGAATAACTTTTTGGGTCCAGATACTGTGTGTATAGTTTATACCTGTATATGGTACTAACGGTACTCCAAGTAGCTTGCATTGTTCAAAGTTCGAGTATTGTACTGATGACTGATGACATGAGAAACGCATCGTTGGAATCTGGTTTGTGAAATTTATCCCATATTTCTCTACCAGTGTATGATAGAAGAGGACATCAACTACTACAGTCGCAAATTTTCACCAAAACTTCGTAAGGTTACGGGTTCCGTCCTACCACAAGCAATCAAAAGAGGATCCCCCTCTATTGATACGGGATATCTGGGACCTTGGCTACCTTGGTCACATAGAGTGTTTTCGACTTGCGCGTCATAAACCCCAAAGGCCGTTTGACATTGGCTCGAAATTCGACCCAGCAGTCACCTTCTCCATCCTTGGCATCAGGCTTCATTCGTTCGTGCCGTCCGTCGCCTCCTTCCAACAGCACATTTTCATTTTGCAATTCCTGCAATGACCCCGCGAGGAGTGCATCTTGTGCTTCGGCGAAGCTGCTAGAGTACTCCATGGAATCGGTGAGTCGAAAATCCAGGCCCGGCAAATCGGGGTGTGCCACCATGAGTTGCCCTTGTCGCCGTTTTCTTGTGGTGCCGTTAAAGCCAATCTTGCCAATGCGAGCCCCTTGGAGGACCGGGGGATCGTCGAGGTTTCGACACGAAAAGACCAAGGAGGGAGCGGGCAACATGCGGTCTTCCGAAGCGGCGGGAAGCGGTCTCAGGGCCAAACAATCTTGAACAAGGTACAACCCAACCGCAGCGCGCGTTAGAGTCGAATCAGATAAGGTCGACAAGAGACTTCGTCCATCACTGTAGGCTGCGTCATCAAAGTGTGGAAGAGCAATTTCACGAAAGCCAATGCTCTCCGAAGTAGCGGAAGCACTCGTATTGTGGGGACGGTAGGGCGACCGAAGCAAGTCAACTTGATGTAATAACGGCAAACCACCACCAATTCCGAGCACGTCTTGCACCGACAACCGACGACCCACGGAATGTGTCAGGGTCACTCGAGTCACCTGACCGGATATTTGATCGGCTAACAAAGCTCGACTGGACCTAACTCTTTCCTCCGGCGAGCCCTCACTCATGCCAGCGATCGACAAGATTGACAGTGATTCCGAATCGCGATTTTCTGAGCTACCCTGAATTGAAAGAAAGTGAATAATCGAACCCGACACTTGGCATTCCGATGCTACAGAATCCCATCGTTTTCGGAACGGAATATTCGAAAATCGAGCATCCAAGCTATCATCTCGAAATGCAACGAGCGGCAGACGAACCACTCCAAACAAGGAACGCAGTGCTTCTTGTGCTCGGTGTGAAAGGGCTGTGCTTGATGAGAGGAGTGTCACTACTGGTGCCTTTGTTATACGTGTGCATCTCATTGTTCGGAACGTTCGTATGATACATCCACTTCGTTCCAGTGAGAACGTGACGACAACTCGACATCCAGGACGACTATGATACAAGGACAAGTCCTTGTCGTCTACTCGTATCCGATATATTTCGATTGTTGACAAGTCTCGAAATCACTTCGTACTCCGTACTGTACTCAGTACACGTACCGGTATCTCCAGTTCGAATTCTGTGTGACTCACTGCTCACTATTAAAAAATCCCTGTACATATATAGTATTTAATGTTTGTATACATTACGTGTGACTTGTGAGTCAGGAGTCAGGAGTCAGGAGTCGAGTCAGGAATAATGTCCAAGGAAGCCTCGCAGATCCAACAGTCCACAGTGCACAACGACAGTTCCGAACTCGGAGTATCAAGTATCAACTACAACTACTTGTACTTGTACTCGGAGTACAATTCATGGAAACTGGAGAATTCTGTATTTCGAGTACTGGAGTACCAGGTACCAGTACCGGTATGGTGCACACCACCAACGAACAAAGACCGATGCATCGATCCAGGTCCTGGTATGTACTACTAAGTATCAGTACTACAAGGTAAAAGTACTCCAGTACTGGGCAGAAGACTGTTTACTGTCGTGTAAACGGACGATTCTTGAAGCACTCGGAGCGAAAAAAAAAGTGGATCCGATTAGAATGCAAGGAAATGACGTCAAGCCGTACCAATCAGCATGCTCTCCCTATGTTACTGCCTTACTGGAGTACTGTATCACCGTAGGTGGTACGTGAAACGGTCAGTCCTGTGACGTCATCCTTGACGTCATATGCTTGCATTGGTCGACAACTCCGAGTTCTGCCCAGTACTGGAGTACTTGTACACCTCCTACTTGTACCTCGTACTACGTACTACGTAATGTGCAATGTTGGCAGAGACCACTAATAACTAATACTTAATTCGAGATTTCCGACAAACCTGCACCGTCGAAACAATGGAGCCACTTCTACGGCCGGACCAACATTTTTTTAGAGTGTACAGCTGCTTCATTATCGCATCATTAGGTCGGCGGCGGATCGATTGAACGTCTGTGTTACACCCGAATCAACAATAAACGTCCGTATTTTGGGTAGTTGTAGAGCCTTCACATGTCGAGGCTTTCCCTTCGATATCATGCATGCGCATCGTTATGTTTGCTTGCCATGATCGGCGCAGAGCAGGTCCGCACAGCATCTTGCTTCCTGCCTGCAACAACAAGGACAAGATTGATAATCCGTAGGAGCGATGCACATTCCATGACATCGCGCATCATGTTCCAACTTGGCGTGCAAAAAAAGGACGACAATTTGAGTGCCGCGGGCAAGGAACGTCGAGACGAAGATGCACGACGACAACTTCGAAAGACGGATGTGGTGATTGGAAAAACGTCGGCCATGGCGGGTGCCAGGGATTACCCGATCGACCCCAAGTCAACCGAAGAAGCGTGGATGAAGCAAGCGTCGAATTTGGAGCAGAAGGTGTACAGACAAACGGAAGTTGGAATGGAAATGCTCAAAATGCTGAGAGTGGAAGAGGCTGTTGCGGCGTTCGATGCGGTCTTTCAACTCAAACCAAATGTGTATTGTTGGCAAGCCGGAATTGCAAGATTTTACATGGGAGACTGGATCGGGGCTGCCGAAATTTTTTGCGCGAGTGCAAAAATCTATGAATCTAAATTTGGGTCTCCTGCAAGCGAGGAGCGAATTTGGAGAGATGCTTGTGAACTCAAGTATCTGACGTCGCTGAGTAAGAAAGAAAAGGAGGCCATGGTCGAAAATGGTGGCGTCAAGGAAGTGATACCGCAAGTGAAAGAATTCGAACGTTCTCCAGATTCGACAGTGGAAACGAGGAGGGTGTTTCGCATCGCGAAAGACCTCTTTGCTGCGTCGGTGACAGACGACTCTGTCGGTCTCGTCTTGTCTCGTGCAAAATTGCGATCAATCTGCGGTTCCTTTGAGGCTAATCCGAGAGCCGACCGAAAAATGTGGAAGCTCAATTCTTGGTTTTACTTGGGACTTCATTACGATGCTTTGGGACAAGTTGATGATAGCAAAAGTTGCATGAAAATGGCAATGCGTATGTGCCCGAACATCAAAGGTAGCGATATTATCCACACACTTCCCATGTTGCACATGTCACGTCGTGATTGGTTTGATGACGACGAATACAACAACGAGGACGACCAAATTCGCACTCCTCACGGAGCGCCAATCGACGTGCCGCTTGGGGTCAAGACTGATCCGATCATTATTGAGTCCATCCACGATAGCATCTCCACATTGAAGCACCAGGATCTCAAGCACGCCCTCAAAGCTCGTGGCCTGCTCAGCAGTGGGTCAAAGGAAGAGCTACGAATGCGACTTTTCACTTCGTTGATATCAGATGCTGGGTTACAGCTGTGAACGAAAGGGGGAGTTACAGTTCTCAGCTCCCTACAAAACTACCACTACCACCACCGCGTGGTTTGTGTATCGAACGATGCCAAGCACTCCGCACATCATACAATTTGTGTCGTACTAGTTATTAGGAAGACTCATTCCCATCACCCTGGTAGCGTTATTACCACTCAGGATTCATCATGTTCTCCAGTTCAATCTGCGTTAGTCTCTTTTTCTCATCGCTCGAGAGTTCTTGCCACTTGTCAGCGCCGGCATTCTTCTTTGCCTTCATCATCGCCATGGGCAGCAACTTCTTTTCCTTTATTGGGTCAAGAGCGGGCGTGTTGGTCTCCGACTTCGTTGGGTGCTCCACTGCATCAGGCTCGTCTTCAACCCCGTCGTCATCAAGAACCATGGTAGACTCCCTCACCTTTCGAAAACTTATTGCGCAATACATGCGACTAATGTCCCAGTTATCAGCAAAGATAGATCCGTTTCTGTTCAACACTTTCATGTTCGAGATGGCCTCGTGAGCAGTGGCGTTTAAAGAAGGATCCTTTCTGTTGTGGAAAAACTCATGAAAGTTTTCTGCAGACACAAGTTCCAGACCAGCATCATTGGCTACTGCCTCCAGCATGGGAATAGGGGTGAGCCATTCTGGAAGGTTCACGGCATCGCCCACCCCGGCTCCGTGATCCTTGCCCTCCACCAGCGTAAAAGTGTATTCGAGACCAAACATGTCCTCACAGTCAAACGCGAGGGGCTTCGCGAGAGTGCTGAAGATGCGCCTCACCGTTTCCCCTTCGAATTGAATTCTACAGGCGCCGTCTCCGGCAGTCACTTCTGCTTTGTCGAGGGTAGTGTCATGACTAAAATGTAGATCGAGTCCCTGATCCATGAGCCTGTCCAAAACGACCCGCGCATCAATGGTAGTACATATGAGATCGCCGCCAATCTCTAATAACTCGCTGGCAGTTTGAAAAAAGCGGCGCGCTCGTTGCCTGGTTTGCATCATGTAGTGAATCGCAAACTGGACAGAGATTACATCAAACTTGTCCTCCATCGTGATGCCGCCGCCAGGTATATGTGTGAAAACTGGATCACTTGTAGCGTACTCGGATTCTCCCTGTAAGGACCATGTAAGTAGCTTTTGCATCATGGTGTGCCTGGGCGATCGCAGCCGTCCTGGGACATCATGCCCCAAGTCCGCACAGGAAAATGTACAACGTGTCAACCTCTTGCGCATTTTTCGAACACGTATGGCAGCATCCTTCAGTGACCCACGGGCGACATCGACGCCGACATAGTTTTGCATCCCACGCTTATGATGCGCCCATTTGCCCAAGTCACCACCCTTTCCACACGCTAAATCCAATACTCTGAGACCTTTGCTGCCGTTTGTTTTCGTGCGTGGGTTGCACTCTTGTATTTGCGTCGCCTTGACCCAGCCATTGAACGCTCGCATGTGGAAAATGCGCGAATCCGCACGGGTATCCAAAGACCTGGTCAGTCCTGAATAAAAGGCATCAGCAGCAGCTGCTCCAGCATCAGCATGAAACTTGTTGTCGTTCACTTCCTCTGTTTCGGAACGGGATCGCTTTCGTGCGGACGTCGCATCCTGTGATGGTTTCCAAACCGAATCGCCAACCCCGCCACCCCCGAAATCTTGGCTATCCTCTACACCAGGCGGTTGCCACAGACCACCTGCATTGTCTTCCTCCTCTGGTGGTAGCCATACAGGAGGTTCGTAGTCGACACCCACAGTTGTTGGTGCAAATGCTGGTGTTTCCCTATGAGAACCCCCGGTCAAGAACTCCTTAACAGAATCAATGGTTCCAAGATACAGTGTGGCACAAAAGTCGTCTTTTGTGTACGCCTCTGATGCCTCTATAGTGCCACTGCCGGTGACAGGGATCAAGACACCAAATCGTCCCACCTTGTCCGGAGCTAGTATCGCCACAGCATTTTCTCGTCTTAACCGTTTCATAAATTTGGCGAACTTGGGCGAATTAACAATGTGATACCGTTCCAACTTGCTCGCATGTACGCCATCCCCTCGCGGGACAGCAACCGTACATGATTTCCAGCAGGGTGGAAGTGCTTCTACTGCTGCATACTCATCCTCCTCACTCATCCTCGCCGACACGGACAATAATTCCCTCACCATCTTGACATTCGCATCTGCAAACCCCACCACCAAGAGGGAATGGCTAACTGGAGGCAGTGCGACTTCGTACGTCATGACGACCAGAGTCTCAGTCGTAGCATCGGAACGGCGCTGCACATGCTCGACAACGTCAAATAGGCCGCGAGTATCTCTTACTCCCCAGGCGGAATCCACCAACATATGCGTTCCATCTGCACTAGTAGATGGAGGGATTGCAACGACCAAATTGTGCTTTTGGATTGGTGTTGCTCCAGAGGGATAGCCACCACGAGGCATATCGTTTTCTGGAGTTACTGTTTGATGGATCAAGTGTACTAGCTCCAATGCGGCGGTTTGAGTGCACACGGTTGAATAAAGGTCCACGACACGAAATTCACTACTCGTACCAGTAGGTTCTGGTATAGATTCTACGCCATATCCTTTGTTAGGCATTCTGTGGATAACACAGGATATTAACCCGACGAGAACAACGATTTGACCATGACAAGCTAGCATTGTCCACCTCTGTTCTTCCTCTTCTCACTACATCTGCTTCATTGAAATGGAGACAAGCAATGCAGCATCGTGTGCACTTTGTCTTGAAGGACTTTTGTACAAACGAACAGGGAATGCTTCAATGTCATGGAATGCCAACAACCTGAAATGTGCCGCCGCGCAAGGACGATTCACTAAGCAGATCAGTGATACCGACGTATGTTCCACACTTATTGGCGCAAATTAAGAGGTGTGCTTCGATCCCGCAGAACTTCAAAACATCAGTTGTCCAATGTGCCCCAATGGCGGCACACCAAATATCCAATGTGCCGCGGAATGCTGGCATGTGATCGAAGGGGACATAAAATCGGCACGAAATTGGCTCAGCCAAGTGTGTTGTGGCTCAATCGCTGGCACAAGAGGACATTGTTGCATCTATAATCTCGCTCTTCTGCTGATCAAAGCCAATTGCTGTTTGCCATGCACCGGAGGCTAGGATGAGCCAGCAACTGATAATGTAACAAAAGGAAGATGTGGTGATACAACATGCAACAATTTACATGCAGCGGAGTCGGTGATGACTAGTTCATCGGATTCATGTTATCTGCTGTACTTCCAAGGAGTTTGATACTGTGGTTGCAAATCACATGAATGTCTTCTTTGCACCCGCCCTACTTTGCTCCGACCCTGCTGATCCAGATGACTTGATTGATAACACCTTCGCAAATGCGACAAACTATTGCTGTTCCGATGCAGCAGTGCGTTAGGCATTTATGCGAGTGGGGATGTTCGAAGGAGGAGCACCTGAAAAGTCAGGCCCAAGCAGTTATTGATTGTGGCTGCTAAGTGCATCAAAATGAGTGTAATTATTTGTGTTTTGCAACATCAGTGGCGGTCGTACAGATACGGCTATGATTTCCTTGGAAAGCAGGATATAGTTGGTTGCACCGACTCCTATGATACTCCTGATGGTGTAGCAATGGACGACTGCTGTCATAGTAGATAGGTAGCATTGTTGTAGTAGCATCAAGTATTTACATGCATGGTTATCTTCTTCTTCATGATGGTGGCATCAAGAAGAAACCAGGGATCAAGAAGTACGGAGATGCTGGTGTCAATTTTCACGTCGATGGCGATTAGTACAGTATAGTGTCTACATGCGATTGCCGTAGGGCTAGTAGTAAAGCTACGAGACGAACGAGAAAAAATACCTTGAAAACCGTGTGCACTCGAACCGCCGCCTTGGAGGTCGTAGGATTGGTAAAAATAGTTTGTGTCATACGTACATGCGGGTGACGTGTTGGACGGGAGGTACCAGTTGGTATGTGATGGTACCGGTATGTAGGATAGCACGATGCACCTGGCTCCCAAGACACCCTACACCCTACTAGTACATAATACCAGAAGCCCGAAAACTCCACTTTAACGCTCAAAACCTCATCCTACCTGGCACGATGCGGCCACTTTTCAAAACTAACACCGGAGGTCGGAGTACGCCGCCTTGGAGTCCCTCTCTAGGAGACATGCAAAATTCGAGTCCCTACTCGATGAAATATTTATTCACAACAAATCTGAAAACTCCCTCAATTTAAATGAAAAGATATCACCAGCAGAAAAGATGTTACTTGCTATGTGGAGCTCCTGATGTTTGCAGGGAGCAGCAATCACTTGAAAGGCCTGGTGTTTGCTGACAATGACAATGAAAAAAATGGAGGTTCTGCATTTTGGGAATCCACTTAACTCACATAATTGAGCCGGACCTCACATTTAATCAAGACATACCATCCAAATTTTTGTAATGATGATTACAAGCGACCTATTTTATGATTTAGCTGCTTCTTTCATTGTGCCACAACCTCACATCATGATATTGTTTATGGTTGGCAGTAGGAAAGTCAATATCTCGAATTCATTTGCTCACCTAGTTATTCAATATCAAGCATTTTTCAAAACGTTTTACTATGCATCATGCCTTTTGCCTGCCTTGTCAGTGGATCTCCATGGATGGTGTTATACCAGCAGGCAGACGGTAGCTACTGTACAGAACAACAAAAATTTGTCTCAATGTGGTCTTTACTCTCCCATCATTTCATGCTGCCAACCCCTTGACTTCTGAGCCATCATCTCCTTGGAACTTCATATACAAACCTTTCAAGCAGCAGTCATGATGCTGATTTTGTTCAAAAGGACATCATTGATGTTACACAGTGAATACAAGCAAAGGCTCTTGATGATGACCTTGTCAGAAGATGCTAGTATTGTACACAGATTTCCAGTTGTACTATTCAGTGTGGTGATACCAAGGAGAATTCATGTTTCCCAAACACCCAACAGAATCTTAAAAGAATGCACCACCCATGACATTTTTGCCATAGAACACTGCTCATGTGTTGGAAGGATAATTCCTATGGGTGTCAGAATTAGTACAGCAACTGTAATGTTACATCTTTCCCAAAACTGAATGTGAAAATGTTGCAACATTGAAATGAACAACTTCTCAATTGCTTGTATAGCACGAGCTCATACGTAGTAGAATGTAAATAATTGCACCATACTATTGAAAAGGGCAAGAATAGAATTTATGATGTTAAAATTTCCCCTTTACAAGCAAATAAGGAAGCATTGGGGGCAATTCTTGATGTCACAGCAGCATAGGCGGTAGGAGAAGGGTGTAAGCCTCCACAGCACCTGGCTGATGGTTCATCCTACAGCATTCTACACACTGTGGTGGAAGCATTATTTCAGCCTACCACCATTCCCAGGGTGTTTTGGTAAAAGAATAAATAGTAAAAGCATACTTTAACAACAAATCATCCTACCCTTCTGTCTCTGAAAACAAACCACACAGCAGCATATCTGCAGCCACAAGCCAACTCACCAGCCTTATAAACTTATTGAGGACAAAACTTGGAGGTCACAACGTAGGACCCTCTCCCAGTTTTGTTTTGAACAAACTATGGGCCTTATCAGAGCAAAGTTAGAGTACGAAAAAGTTAATTCATGATTTTATGATTGGGCGTCAAAGTTGGTTTCCAACTTGAGGGTTAATTTGACAACCATCTTTGAGGGACCAACTTGACGACTTTTAGTTGAGTTGAACGGAAAATGTGTCTTTCAAAACATACACAATCATCACAAAGAAGAAGAACAACTACTACCACCGATGTGGTGCGCTTGAAGCACCTGCCAATGGTAACCGGCACCACGCAAATGCGCATGCGATCATCAGTAGAGGCATTGCTGCTGGTGCTCATGGGACTACTAATCGGCATATCGGCCGAGTTCTTTAGATGACGCATCTGACCTTCTTGTTGCTTGTCCTCATCAAAAAACAATTTCTAAATTCATGGTATCTGGAAAGGTCAATGGACAAAGATTTCAGAAGTTCAAAATGATCATGCAAGGAACTCTAGCAGGCAACATATTCTTGCTGACCTGTTGTTCACCAACTCACTCCCCTTACTAAAAGGTAGAAGACAGTGCCTGACAACAAAATGATTAGCAACACAGTATCACGAGGAGTACAGTAAAGAGCGAGCAAGAGAATGAATGATTTGTTGTGTACACTTGTGTTGCTAGTGTGTTGGTGTACGGTGTCACGAATTGGCTACATCGTCGTCCTAGTAGAATGCCACAGTGACACGACTGCATGTTTCTGAAATGACCTGCTGTCATCAGGGAATGCCCTACTACAATTGCTTTCAATAACAAGTTGCCAAGATTCTAGCAAAATCACCGCAATTTTCGAAACATAAACATAAAATTATGATTTGAATATGCAAGAATGTAAAATATAAACATATTGTAAGGTAAATACAATTTTCGAAACAGCAAAATACAAATATATTGTAAATATGAATATGGGAAAGACGCATTCTTGGTTTTCATGGACTTTGATCATTCATGAGTTGGTTTGCTGGGGTTTGCAGACGATGCTCACCGTTTTCATCCTTGACACGACTGCCAGTAGCACATGATATGCTATGGCCATCATGGACAAGCAGGAGATGGCAAACTGGTAACTTGGAAGGTGTGTAAAACCTAAATTTCAGCACCTTTGACACTTGCTAGCATGTTTTCCTCCCATTTCTCAAGCTTCCCATTGCACCTCACATGATACTTTGTCAGAAACATGGGCAGACAGCAGGATTACTGAAATCCTTGGAAAGAAACATGGATGTGCTGGCTGGTTATGCCATCAGTCGTTTTTGCAGGAGGAATCTTTCTGTGGGAAACAAAGCTCTATTCTAGAGTATATTGTCATTGAGCCAACAGTTGGCATTCTGGTCATAATTTGCATTAACAAGGATGTCATTCTTATACAATTGAGAAAACGGAATGATTTGAATACTAGTAGTGCTTTTGGGATTCATCTCCCTCTGATATTTCTGTGTCATACTCCAAGCAGAAGAGAATCCAACAGATTCATGGTCAACATAAAGATTGCTATTGTAACTCTTGCAAGAGCATAGACCCACCAACAAACTTAAGGAAGGGCATATTCTTGTGATACATGATATTGCCACCATGGTGAACAGCAATGGCAGACGCCTTACAACCTCCACCATTAAAAAAACGGAGTGGATTAGTACCGGGAAAAGGCTCAATTTCTTTTGTCATGGGTCGTGGGTCATGGGTAATAGGGGCGGCACCTTGTAAGATGTTGTGTCAAAGTCATGCTGTGGGGGTTGTGGGTAAGGGTGGTCTCGCGCCTTATTTTTAAGTTTTTGCCGGGTCGACATTACTATAAGTGCCTCATTTAAACCTGTTTTTCAATCGTTCGCCCAAAGTATTGCTCAGGTACTTGTACTAGTACTCGTACGCTCACATCGAACATCTTTATTATCCATACACGGTGTATTTCCATTTGTTGCGCATGGCGCACTAACTCCATGAAATACGTAGAATAGCACGTCTCGTACATTGAATGGACTTGGTTACCTGGGAAGTGCGGAGTCATACTGTAGTCGTTTATCATGCTACCGTAGAAGCGGACGACTCGGAGTAGTTCAATAGCACATGTATGTACTACTACTCCAGGTAGTCACTCGTACATATGTCATACGTCACAAGACGTCGCCTTGAGATCAAAAATCAAAAGAGACAGTACCAGGTACTTGTACCCAATAAACTTGACGAGGCTGGGCTTTGTATGCATATGTTGAAAATTCGGACGTCTACTGGTACTGTACGTTACCTCCAGTACTCTAGCTCTGAAGCACAGTGCCGGTTAGAATTCAACGGACAAACCCCCACGCGAACGGCCGTGAGCAGGCATCTGTTCCCTTGTTACAGGCATGGGGCATGGGCAGGGGTGTCCTATTTAAGGCGGGCGCCTTAATTTTGGGGCCAATCGCCTTTTTGAAGCCTTGAAATAGCGCCTTAAATAAGGTCCTGTAGATTCTACGCTACAAACATACCATCATGTAGAATTGTACGTGTAAGTTTGTACGGAGCATTCTCGTAGCATAGTACGACAGTACTCCAGTAGATAATAAACAACATACAGTAGACATGGATACAGTACCTTGTTGTACAGTACTCCAGTATATCCGTAGCCAGTAGCAAGATGCTTTACTTGGACTTGGAACTCAACTGTTGCAGTGAAAAAGGAAACAATTGAAGTTACTTCCATGATTGTTCATGGTGAGCTGTGAGGTCTGTTGGCAGTGTTATTTTCATGATGGACTGAAGTGGGGATGAGCGTTGCAGCTGCTCTGTACAGTCATGAACCTTAACTCTAAATCCCCAAAACCCTAACCCCTAACCCCCACCGCCTTACACCGCCTTTTTGAAGGTCCAAAAAAGCGCCTATATTAACTAATTAAGGCGCTGCTAGGCGCGCCGGCCCGGTCGCCTTAAATAGGACACCCCTGGGCATGGGCTTCACGTCTGAGATGAGACGCACGGTCAACGGGGGTACTCGTACTTTCTGGTACTCCAAACTACTTGCACATACAGTATTCCGAGTACAACAAACACGGCCCTAATACTGCGGTGCATTCCTACGGAGAACTTCGCTACACGTCTGAGAACGTCTGCGATCAGCTTTGCTTCCTAATGTCATCTGAAGCTCATTTTTTGAACGCGATCACTTTCTGTCAGAAGCAACAACAGCAAGTACCGGTACTACAAGACCATGAGTGCAACTATGAAACGCACACTTCCGATTGGAATACTGCTGCTCATTGCAGTGCCCTCTTTGGCATTCTCCGCGCCACAGATGCCACTTTCGGCCAAGCTCGTTCCGTCAGTTGGGTCGACGGCAGGGCCTTCAGCAAAAACAACGCGCTCACATCATCTTTTTCTTTCATCATCCGCAATTATGCACCAGCCATCGCAACGACAGCACGCCGTTGATAATGATGATGATGATGATGATAAGCATCCTGTAGCGAAGCTTGTACGAGGAATAGCCAACGCACTCCATGCCCCCACCCGTTTCGCCATGGGGATAGTAATCACCGCTGTTTACATCAGCGTTGTTGCGTTTACGTCAGGATGTGTACGAGGGAGTGTTGCCTTTCTTCTGGCTAGATTTCCAACATGGGTAAGTTTGAGAAGTGCCCACAACATGAACAAGTTTTGTCTTCCCTCACAGAGTTGCTCACCCTTCACGTATTAGTTTCGATCTTTTTTCCAGCCTTTCTTGATTCTTTTCTTTGTACCACTATACGTGGTGAGGGCATGGGCTTCCCCCAAGAAGCGTCAGGAACGATACGCGTTTTACAGAGACATTATGAACGATGCAGAGCGAGCTGATTCGGAGTCCGATGCCATCCGTGAAGCAGATACATTTGCTGTGTCAATGGAACAGTAAGTCCGTTTTAAGCCTTGAATCTGTTGCTGAAATTGATCCGCCGCCAATGCGATAAGTGAGCTAACGAACATCTTGATTACATTCAGACGATACCGCCACCTCCTCGTCCCCTCCAGAGTGTTATGACTTATTTGGGCGAATCGCGGAACCCATACTGTACACGAGATACACCCGTCGCTTGCGATCTCCGATTAGATTGTATCATACGCGTCCGATTTCCAAGCATAACCATACATTAGTAGACGCAGCTTGACATTTTGCATCCTTGTGTGTGTCCAGCAAACGCCAGTTGTACGAATAGCAGTGTTGTGATTGACATCCAACGAGGTTGTAGGGTTTGGTGGCCCGTCTTGAGCATGTTTAAGAACTGGTGAACTTCGGCAAACTGACATTACCGGTACCAGTGCTACGGTCTGATGGGGTACTGGTAACTCTCAGATTACAGAGAACAGAGAAGTACAGTGTACGGTGACACATGCAACACAGAGAGATCCCAGTTGGCACTACAGCAAAGAGGAAGTGGCGAGTGAACCTTGCATCATCAGAATTCAGAATCACAACTTTGTTCAGAATACACTACCGTACTACATACTTGCATGAAGTGTACAGTGTACAGTGTACAGTATGAATTGAGCACTTTTAGAGTGTCAGACTCTGCACATCGGAACCTGATGTCATTCAACCGTAAACATCCTGATTGGAGCATTCCATTGTCTGCCGCGACCGCTGATTAGGAAGTGATCACTACTCCACACTCCACAACCAAAACACAAAGGAACTTTCACTCTCGTCGGAAGCTATACGGTCAACACCTATCGTGACAAACAACGAACATCAGCAGCAATGAAATCTGCACTTCAGATTGGAATCTTACTGATAGTGGCAGCGTCTGTCGTGGCCTTCTCTTCCCCAAACAAGCTTCATATCAACATCGCCAAAATCAATCCAACACATCGTTCCAATGCTACGCCTCTGTTCATCGCTTCGTCTGCCATACAGGCGTCAGAAGAAGACGATGGCGATCATGATCACCCGGTGACGAAACTCAAACGGGGAATCAACGCCCTTCGTGCCACCATGCGGGCTGCGACTGGAATCTCATTGACGGCCATGTACGTCAGCTTTGTCGCCTTTACCTCTGGATGCGTGCGATATAGTATGGCCTTTGTTCTGGCTAGATTTCCCACCTGGGTAAGTTGGAATTGTATCGAAAGTGTTTGGGTAGCACTACTGTACTATTCCGGATGTACGTTCTGAACAGGGCCATATTGCAGACCAACCTCACAGAGTTTTCTCCCTCCTCGTCGTTCCATTAGGTTCGTTATTTCTTTCAACCTTTCTTGATCTTGTACTATGTGCCACTCTACATGTTGAGAACATGGACATCTCCCAAAAAGCGTCAGGAACGGCGTGCATTGCACACCGAGATTATGAACGACGTGAAGCGAGGCGTCTTGGCCGCGGATGCTGCACTAGAATCAGGATACTGGCCTTTTCAAGTGACTGGTAAGTTTGTTGGTACATGATTGTGATGCGTCCTGCGTGTTTTTCTGCGTTGCCCGAGCGACTCTTGTCATGTCATCTCCAAATCCTTTCCTAAATTCGGTATTTCAGAAAATGGTGTTACCGCCATGTTGCCTCCAGAGTTGGATGACGAAGGCGCGGCTGAGACGGAATCGTTGCCATGAGAAGTAATCTGTCACATACAGTTTGTGATGTACCAAGCTTGGTTTTTCATATCAACCCCATTGCTGGATCGTAGTCGGAACAATTAGTTGTTTATTGCATGCTGTATATTATAGTGCATTCTCGGCTTTCAGAGAGTGGGTGCTACCAGGCGCATTGCTATTCGAGGTATGCATGTAGTCTATTGCCATGGGACCAGTGGCAACTGCTCTCTAGGCACACTCTGGTCGTACCTCTCGTGCCGAAGCGGCACAACCACCAGTGCTAAACCTCATCTTCCTAGTAGGCTACTGTAGGTCGGAACTGAGTATCAGTAGCCCAGTAAGAATCAAGAATGAGAGCGATGTGTCCATGTTTCGGCTACGAGGATGATACTGTACGTGGACAGGTGGACCACGTGCTACTGTACGATACGGATGGCATGCTGGGAACAACGAGCAACCACACCAAGACTGAAGTAGACGACGCGTGACCTGCAGCCCTACAGGATTGATGTTTCGATCGCGTATCTTTCCGGTGACTTTTGGCGAATCATACCGCATAAATGCTTAAAATAAGCATTCAGCATTGTAAAACACCTTCCAGACCATGCTGTTCGCCACGGGAAGACAATCCCTCCTCAGTATTTCCCCTCGCATGGGTACCAGTATGATACGCACGATGGCATCCTTGCCGCATCGTCGTTGGCAAGCGAACAAGAAGAAACTGCGATCCGCGGAAGTTCAGTTCCAAAACCGAATGACCACTCCGGACCATTCGCTCGCCATGGCCATGCCCACCAATGTTCGAGAAATGGACAACCAGACTCTCATTACCTTGGCTGCATTGAATGATCACGCGGCGTGTTCGGAAATGTTGATCCGTCACATTATGACTGCCGATAGATTTTCCTACGACATGGCACTGGAGAAGTATCAAGAAATAGACACCTTTCACAAGCAAGGGATGATGATGTATCTGTTTCCCTTTCAGATTGGTATTGTGACATCTTTGACTGCAGCAGTCGCTTCTGGTCCTCTTTGCTTCCATCTTCCCTCTGTCCATCTGTTCAATCATCACTTTGTAACAACTTCAGTGCCAGAACCAGAGGATTTGGAAACGTGGTTGGAAGTTGGGTCGTGGGCCTGGAATTGGATGGAACCTCCTCTTGGGCAGATTTCCTTTTTCTTGTTGTGCTTGCAGTTTTCGAGGTATGTGTGACCATGAGACTCGACTGGGACGTGTGCGGTGAAGTTTTTCAGGTTCTCACCTCGCTTTCTCGTGACCGTCCGGTCTGCAAACAAACAGGGCACAACTGAGCAATTTAGGCATTCGACCTTACACACGTTACGTGAAACAAGTTCGAATCAATCGACTAGTAAAGCAGTTCCCTCATTATGATGAGCGGATTATGGCGTCTTACAGCAAGACGGCTAAGCTTTGGAGTTGAGGAGTTACAAGTGATTGAAATTGCGTGAAGAATTGAGCGAGTCCATGTAGGTACGGCAAAATGACATTAGAACTGAGACAAGGAAGCAACGCATGGAGAGGATTTGAATTGAAAGTGATATAAGAGGTTCATGGACGATGAAGGAAGGATAGATACTACATTAGAAATAATAGTTCAAAACTATGGCGAGGATATTGCGTGAAGTACAGATCGAAATTGGACCGATGTACAGAAGTTGATTAGAACCATGTGTCACTCTCTTGCTTCTTCTTTTCAATCTTAGCGATGTCGGCTGGTGTAAACTTCAGAACAGTGCCAATGGCTCCCTCCATGTGTTCTCGAACAGCTGCATCAGACGAAAGGTAATTCACCATTAGGTTTCGGACGTACGAAAGTTTGGCGTCGTCAGTACTCCTTTCCGCAATGTTCAGAAGCTATACAGAGAGAGGGGGGATCCTCTGTAAGTGACCAGCCTCCGCAAACCAATCAGCAACAAATGCCTATCATTACTCACCCCAATATCACCTCGTTGTTGGGCCTCAAAAATCTCCTTCGCCTTCTTGCGATACAATCTAAATGATTCCTTCAGGTCCCTGTACTTCATTTCGTATTTTCCAGCATCAACCTTGCGTCTCTGTTCTGCCGACGCATCCGCCTTCTCCACTTCCATTGCCAAGCGTGCTTCTAAATCTTCCTTTTCCGATAAACACGTTTCGTACCGCTGTCGCCATTGAGCTGCCAGGAGTGCCTCTGAGCCCGATGTCTTCAACGATTGGTTTTCCGCCATAAGGAAGTCATATGCTTCTTTCCATTGTGCCTCTTGTGATGCTAATTCGTTCTTGAGCAACTCCAATTGTGCATGATCTGCTCGAGCTTGTTCGAGTTCCTTTTCCTGAAATACGCCACAGAGTGAGTGAGAACAACTAAAGAACTATCCACGCACAGAGCATATTTCATAGGCCAAACTCTGACTGTCGCGCAAAAGGACGTACCACATCTTCTCCTTCAATGCGTCGTTTGGCCGTCTGCACATTATTGTTTTGCAAATCCCGCACATGCGCGTCAATCTGCTTTCGCTGCACCTCAGAGCGTACCCGGAACCGCCGAAACTCTTCCGTAATTTGCGACACTTTTTGTTTTGCGTCTTGTTGAATCTCAAGGGATTGTTCCGGCGACAAGGAATACGGAGGCAAGACCAAGGGTTCGCCAGTGTCTCGACGAATGAAATCCTTCAATGCGGCTTCGGATTCAAAGCGTTTCCATTTCTGATAGCGTTTGGGAGGATCGGGTGAATCCGGATTATCGATTTCAAAATCCACTAAAGCCCAGATTTCGTGACCTTCTTGAACTCGTTGACAAACTCGCGATATGTTGGACGAATTCTCTTCAACTTCGGTTCCAGTGGCGGCGTCGTCGGCTGGAGGATATCTTGGCACGTTATGTTCATTAGCTTCCAATTGTTCCTTCGCCAGTCTATTTTCAGCTGCATTAAGAAGGAGAAGGGCATGTGAGGTGCCCAATATTCAACCCAAATGAACCATGCAATGCTACAGTTAAACGATTTTGTACGCCCTTGCCGCACTTTTTTTCTTTTCAACCACAATAATTCTAAATCGTCCAATATCCATCGCATTCTCATTTCTGATTTATACAAATCATCTAGACGCACTGCACAGATCCCAGTTGAAATCAAGCTTACCCTTCAAGGCGTCCATCTCCTCTTGTTGCGCAGAGATTCTATCCTTGGCTAATTTCAGCAATGTTTTGTACTTATTGTTCGCTTCTTTCAATCGGTTCATTTGTACGACAACCTTACTAGCACCCCTCGAGGCAGCATCCTCAGATGGTTCTTGCACGCCCTCGTCCGCCATGGTCATCAAGCTCTCGGCGTATAGTTGGGTAATAGTGGGCACCGTTTGTACCGGCGATATGACTCCGTTGGTCGTGGTGTCTCCTCAAAAACCTTGTAAAACTACCCTGCTCTATGCATACTCCGTATGCATACATACTCAAGGGAAAGCGCCAGTACGAGTACAATGTAGTACTCCACTACTCCGTTATCCATGGTACAACAAGTATGCATACACATGCACCATACACAATTGTACCATTGTACTCGAAGGGAGTACACAGTACAAGTACACAGGTGAAACAAGAAACAACGCCAACATTTTGACGTTTTTGAGTTTTGACTTTTGGCCAGCAAGGCTTTCATGTTAACTTGCAACGCAGCGAGTTTTTGAGCGTTGAACATGGGCGATGTCGATCCACGTGCTGTAGCTGGTGCGATCCTCCCAAGTTAGTAGCCACTCCAGGTCTCCTATGCTAGAACCCCTGAAAGACTTTGTCATACTCTGGAAAGCCCATATCTCGATTCCAGGCCTCACCATCCAGAGTCTCGTAGACCGGTTTGACCTCAAATGGCTTCACTTCGGTTGGCCCCGTTGTTTCGTCCTGTTCTGTCTCTAAAGAATAATCCCGTTTCAAGCTCACAGCCCACGCAGCATTGTCGTTGGTAAAAGCTTGCGCCGCACCACCGCCCTCTCGGACTTTGATCTTCTTCCAGAATGCAAACATGAGTGTGACACGTCGACCTGGACCCGAACATCCTTTGCCGGGCACCACACCATGCAGTACTTGTCCATCGAAAGCAACCAATCGCCTTTCCTTTGACGAACTTAGCCATCCCTTGGTCGCCAGTTGACCGTGCGCCAATTTTTGATTCGTCACCAATGAGGGCCCGCCCGTCCCATCGGTGAGGAATAGAATCGTGGAGATTATGGGATTCCTCACTCCACCCATGCCTTCATTGTCGCTGTCAAAATGCATTTGATGGCCGGATGCGTGAGGGCGATTGTGCGCCCACATCTCGACACTGGTCGCCTTGTTCAAGAGCGGAAACTTGGATTTGAGGTGGTGCAAGCATTTAAGTACAATGCGCCCAATGAAGCCAAAGTCTTCAGTAGCCTTGCTCAGAGGAATAAGGTAGGAGAAGTACGGACTGGGCGGCTCGACTTGATAGTTGTGATCAATCCAGTAAGGTGCGTCCGGGTCAAGGAAAACATCTTGTAAAATTTTCAATTCGTCACTAGTCAGAAAGTTGTCCATAATGTGGCATGGAGGCTTCGCTTTGGGTTGTTGTTCGGCTGGTGTTGTCGACGTTGATGAATCTAGAATTGTCGGATAGTCCAAGACCAAGCTCGAGAGTCGACAAGTGTATCCAAGCGATCCAAGTATTGATGAAACTTCCTTGGATCGACCCGACTGACAAAGAATCAAAGCAAGCCTTTCATACCCTGCAGCTGCTGCATTGTCCGACGCGCCATGATGACGAGCAATTCCATTGTCTGCCAGAACCTTACGGTACAGTCGCTCCACCTCCTCCATATCCGCATCCGGTGATAACCACAACTTCCGTGCTCTGGCTAGCAAGTCCATTGATTCCGTTGCAAATGTCGCCATCGTATATTAACATGTCTCCAAACAAAAATTCCCTTTCCCAACGATTGCATTGAGTTGTACATGTACAACAACGTTGGGCACTCTGATGGGGTCGGTGTTCTGTCGTTTGTATGTACTCATCACTCATCACACAATCAAGATTCTGTTTCGATTTGCGGCTGATGTACGCGGAGAATTTGGTATGTCATTATACGCACGCAGGTTATGGTAATGGCGGAGAAACAAGACAGCAGCTGATACTGGAGTATTGGACTGCTACTATTCGAACCCACCAACTCGCGACTCGCGACTCGCGACATGCGTTTCGGGGCCGGCCGTTGCGATTATCACATCATCCTTGTAGATGCACTTCGTCCCTTTGCAGAAAATCGGCGACACTCCTCCACAGCAATTTCTCAATTCATGATCACGGTGTCGGCCGAGATGGAGAATCTCGGACTTTGGAATTGGAACTGAAAATCGGCATGGCGAACGATACATCAAACGATCAAGAATGCGAGGCGTTCCCATCAGAAGTAGCAAATCTGGACAAAAACAATCGCTTTCCTGTAAAAAGACGGTCACCAGACGACTCTACGAGCTCGTTCTTGTACTCGCAACGGCAACGATAACGCTGTTGTTTTCCCTCGTTGTGAACGAGTCAAAGTTGAATTCTTCAACTAGTGTTGGAGGCATTGGCGTTGTCCAGAATGAAAGACTGAATACTGCCATGTTGGGAAGAACGGCAGTGACTTCTCAATTCCTCAAGAATAATGACGTGACTGCAGCGCTATTGCCAAAGGGCCGTATCGACTATTCAGATTACACTGGCCCTTCCAGAGCATTCACTAAGTTCGAACATGCCTTTCCTTGTTATCCTGGCGAGAAGAAGCTCATGCTTCAGACTCCAGCGCATGAAGGGATTCTCTTTCATCGGCCCATGAAGACTGGATCGACTACCATGACCGGGGTTTTACTTCGGCTGGTCCATAATCGTGGACAAAAGCTTGGCTTTGAGAAATGTAAGCATCGAAGTATTCATGGATCTGGTCGTTCATTTGAGTTCGGCCTTAGAGACAGGTCAAAATCATTTCTCTTTTCAATTATTCGAGAGCCTCAAGCTCGAGCATTGTCGCAGATTTTTCATTTCGAGGTTTCACACATGCGGAGAGAACCCACCGATTCGTACTTGCGGTCTCGACTCCTTTCCAACTACTACCACCTCCACTATTTCGCTGATCTTGGTGTTCGTCAATACACGAATTCATCGCAGGTTGAAATGATGAAACTGCTTGCAGCCAAGAAAATCGGTTATAATTCTTCTCAGCAGCTTGGTAAAGCATGGAAGAGCTTGTCGCCGAGAAAACAGCGACAGCATGGGCGAATTTTGAGGGGGTTTAATCTCTTTGGATCCGACTTTACCCCTCATAAGGTGATTGGCGACATTTTGGAGGACTACGACCTGGTCGGTATCATGGAACGGATGGATGAATCCTTGGTTGCGCTCCAAATGCTCCTGAACCTAACCACCAAGGAGATTCTGTACACCAGAGCGAGATCTGGCGGCAGCTTCTCCAATAGTCTCCCCCCTCACCCATGCATCTACATCCTGCCGATCTTTACATCGCCTGGCATGAAGGAGTTTCTTGCATCTGATGAGTGGAAGGAACATATCGCAGCTGACGTGGAATTTTTGAAGGCGGCGCACAAGAGTCTGGATCGCACCATTAAAGCGCTTGGTCGTGAGGAATTTAATCGCAAACTTTCTATATTCCAGAATGCCCTCAAACTTGCTGCTATTAATTGTGCGGGTCGGGTGCGAACCATGTGTACTGCTGGTGGTGAAGTGGTTCGACCCGTCAACACCACTTGCTATGTTTGGGGTGAAGGCTGCGACCATGATTGTATCGATGAGTTGGAGTTGTGACAAAAGGCAGCGCATATAAGATGGGGTGGGATTCTGCGGTGCGGCGGGAGGATATTCTGTGATCACGCAAATGGTCTGTCCAAAGGGGCTTTTTGACCAGTCAGCTGAATCCTGTGGAGTCGCGATTCCCGCCTTTCACGATGAGAACACAATCTTCCTTCCGTCGTGCAGAGTTGGACTGAACGCAGTGCTGGCTTGAAGCAAACATCGCCTTCGTGCAACCAGTCGTCACATTTTGGATGTCCGTTAGCGTTTGGAAGCGTTGATATTTCTCGAGCTCTGGTATTGAGAGATGAACACACTCTTGTCTTTACTCGTTGAACATACTCGTTGGATATGTTTCTACAACGCTGGGGCTTATTGCCACTGCCAACCGAATTCATCACCTCCTATTTTGCATTGGTTACCTTTTTGTTTGTTTGGTTGATCACACCATGACCTCCAGATGATCAATCAGCCAATGGTTTCCACAATGACTACAGCATCGGGTACCAGGTAACTAAGCAAGGACCTTGTTAGTGCGCTTTCCTTGTACGCAGTCAAAGACAACTGTCAAGGGTAGTCAAGATTCAAGATAATCTCCTGTGGTTTCTAATAGTCTAGCTAGTAGTCAAAGCGTGGATTGTGGATTGTGGAGGACAAATGCTGTCCTCTCTAGACTATCGTACTAGCACAGGTTCGCTGTCCCGCATGGATCATTTTCATCACAGCACACATCATACGTACAGAGTACAGACCGTACCTATCCAACTTACTCGATAAGAAGTTTTCGTTTTTACTGATAAATATTGGAAAACAATTGACAATGATCGGTGTTTCAACCACAAGCAGTGGGAACGCTCGAATGAGACGACCGGCCCAAGCGCAGGCAATCTACAATGCCTTCATTATCGTCGTGACTGCAACAATAACATGGAACCTTGCTTTCTTCGTTAACACCGCGTTTTTAAAAAATTCATCGACCATCCCTGTCATTTCAAGAGCCAAGCCTCCGTGTCCGCGCCAAACTCTGGCAAGAATGAAGGCGTCAATAATCGAAAAGGACACTTTGAAACTGCCAAAGGGTCATATCGACTATTCAGATTACACTGGTCCCTCCAGAGAATTCACCAAGTTCGAACATGCCTTTCCTTGTTTCCGGGGCGAGAAGAAGCTCATGTTGATGACCCCAGCGAAGGAAGGGATTCTTTTCCAACGACCCACCAAGACAGGGTCCACTACCATGACTGGGATTGTACTTCGATTGGTACACAATCGTGGACAAAAAGTTGGCTTTGAGAAGTGCAAACATCGAAGCATTCATGGATCTGGTCGGTTGTTTAAGTTTGGTCAACGGAACAAGACGAGGTCGTTTTTGTTTTCAATCATTCGACATCCTCAAGCCCGAGCATTGTCGCAAATATTTCATTTTGAAGTTACAGTCGGTCGTCATGAGCCAACAGATGAGTTTGTGATGCAGAAACTCCTGCAAAACTACAACCATATGCATTATCTCAATGATTTACGGGTTCGCGACTATGCATCGCCACACGAGGCATCGCGGAAACACCAGCTCGCAGTACGTATGGGGTACGATTCAGTTCAAAGTCAAGCCAATGCGTTGGAGAAAAGTTCGCCGGAAGTTGTTCGCCACTATGAGCGAGTGTGGAAACAATGGCGTGAATTTGGACCGAATGTCACACAGCACAAGGTGATTGGTGACATTCTGGATGATTACGACTTTATCGCCATTATGGAGCGAATGGATGAATCCTTGGTTGTGCTACAAATGCTATTAAATCTAACGACCAAGGAGATTCTGTACACCAGAGCAAGATCTGGCGGCAGCTTCTCCAATGGCTTCAAAGATCGTCCGTGCATTTACATCCTTCCGGGGTTCACCTCTCCTGGTATGAAGGAGTTTCTCGCGTCTGATGAGTGGAAGGAACATGTTGCGGCCGACATGGATTTTTTAAAGGCGGCGCACAAGAGTCTGGATCGCACCATTGAAGCACTTGGTCGTGAGGAATTCAACCACAAACTTTCCATATTCCGAAATGCACTCAAACTGGCTGCTCTTAATTGTGCGGGTCGGGTGCGAACCATGTGTAGTGCTGGTGGTGAAGTGATTCGACCCGTCAACACCACTTGCTATGTTTGGGGTGAAGGCTGCGACCATGATTGCATCGATGAGTTGGAATTATAACAGGAACCATCTGGTCGCAGCTCGTAGGGGCTCTGCAACGAGATGGGTGATGAATCGCAAACGCACAGTAAGGTTTAAGAGGCCGGCGACGGCGCCTTGTGCAAAGGCTCAGCTGAATCGCGCGAACTTGTGGAGTGGGTACAGTGTGCTCAGGTACAACGCATGGCATGCTACAATATCATTTCTCATTTCGGATTGCACCTGCTGGACAGCATTTCAATGAAGAGCAAAGGTAATAGGGTTCCGCAGTATGACGAGTTCTGGATCGGAGAGTGGATAGACCTGGCTGACGCAGTGGCCCGAGTCCGAATGCTGACGAGTTATAGCGTGCCTAATTTGCGCTTCATGCCTCGTGCTGTTTATTGAAGCAGGGTTAAAGGACTGATCCAAGTCATCACTTCCAACATGGTGTTTTAGTGGTGCAGGTGTACCTGCAAGTGTCATACTACTAGTAGCAGTACTATAGTACGTGCCTATTCTTCAGCCCGGACTACCCTATGGCCATACAGCACCGCGTACCGCAAAATTCAGTGGTATTAAAGAATAGCAGTAAACAATGGTACTCGGAGTACGCCAGTAGGACTTTTCCACTCGACACACGACCAGCGAAGCAGAAGACAAACAACTCACCTCGAACAAAAAATGTATTCATACAACATTCTACTAACCGCCTTGGATGCGTTTTGACATGTCGACGACGTGTCACAGACGACGATAGAAGTCCGATCCCAGATCCCCTGCCTCGCCGTTGTTTCGAAACACTGTTCCACGATGAAATGGGGAGTTGTTTCACTAATCGTACCATGCGCGGTGGATGGCTTCCGAGCCCAATCACCTATTCGATTGAGGAACAAAAATCCATTATCAGTACCCAGGTTCTACTCTGAGCCAAACCCGACAACGGAGAAGGAGACATCAACTCGGAAACCTCCTGTGTATACCTATCAGAGCGGTCTAAGGAAGCTTTCATTCAAGATTGATGAATCATTAGGGCTTACCGACTCGTTCCCTCCCATGGGTCGATCTCGCCGAACTGTTAATCTTCCTGGGGGATCGGAGGATGATGAGGAAGTGGACGACGGCCATTGGAAGAGTTTTCTCGAAGTGATGCTGGATGTGATCAATGATGTTACTCCAGATAAGTGGGATGTCACTAGCATGGCCCGCTCGAACCGACGAACGCGCCTGCTGCGGGACAGAGCATATGCAAAACCGGAGCCTTTCGACACTGAAAACATTGTCAGTCCACCTGGCCTAAAGGATCTTTCTCCTCCCAAACGCAAAGACGGAGAGGTGTTTTGGATCACAAACTTAGCTCGTCTTCTTGCATTTGGGATTTCCTATGCTATATTTCCTTTTATTACGAGGGTTCTAGACGGATTCGTTACGATGCCACCGGAAAAATTGGACGACATCGCCTCAAAGTTCGGGCCTGGAATTTCCATTCTGTATGGTACTTTCATCTCGCTGACGTTATCAATTCTATATCGACGCCAGCAAGAGATTCAAGACGACGCTGCTATTGAGGCTTCCATGCTGGTTCTCATGACACGAAACTTGCTATCCTTGTTTCGAAACGACAGGGCCTTGTTGGAAGAGGCTGGGCAGTGCTCGGCCGATCAGGTTCGAACTCTGGTTAAGGGAAGCCGAGGCGGCGAACTCGTACTCTTGATGTACTCGGATCCGTATGCTCGCATGTTGGAACTAGTTGACTGTTTCGAAGAAAAGTTGATTGCAGAGGGAAAGACCGATTTGGGTGGAAAGAGTGTGAGTATCCTCAATGCTGGGACAAAAACACCGTAGGTTCGAGACGTCTGTGTCTCACCTTTTTGCTACTCGTCATCTTTCTGTAGGCATTGACTAGCAGCTGTCGTGATACACTGAAGGATCTGTTCAAGTTGCGTGCAAATCGACTCTCGAATGAAGCGCAATCCTTGCCTACGACGCATTTTTTGATTCTGATAACTCTCACCGGTCTCATTCTCCTGACGTACACTGTGTCAATTCTCCCAACGGTCGATGCTTCAGGGAATCCCTCCAACGAGGCGAGCATTATCTTTGGCATTCTCTCCAGCGTATACGTTCTGTTCTACAACTTTGCGTCAGATCTCAATAATCCTTTCTCCGGAGTGTATCAGGTGCGGCGAAGCGCCACAGCCAGTCATTTACTTGAGTTGAAGTGGCTGATTGCCCACCATCCAGTGTTAAGAGGGAAAGTTGACTTTGAAGAAGCTCAGGACTGCAATCGGCTAGGAGAGGACGTTGTCGTGATGCGTAGTCCAGGTCTTGGCGACTTGCTATTTTCCCGCGAAGACATCTATCCTGATAGTCCCAAGGTTGTAAATGGCGGAGCAGAACCCAAGAATTGACTTCATCGCAACGCGACGCAGTGAGAGGTGATTGCCCAAAGTTGTTGAGACATTTCTGGATTTTGCTGTACTCTGTTGATGTGGTTCTGGTCCGGTTTCAGGTTTCCGCAGGGATTAGGATGCTTCTGCCATATCCGTTGAAGAACAAAGTAGACAATTACGCCCAGACTTTTGAGCAGGCGAGTGTAGAACATTTGGAGCTGAGTTGCAAATCTGAGACAACTCGCTCGAGTGACGAGTGGAGACATGTCCACAACCCAGAATGGACAAATAGCATTTTATATCATATGTACGACTAGCTAGACTAGGTCTACTCTGATCCTCTGTGCTGTGGTGACTGAGGTCTGAAGTGTATGACAAAGGTCGTAGATTATACGTATAGAAACACGCTTTATGTCAGGTCACTACCGGTACCAAACGACATAATATACTCGTACTCTACTCTCCAGCCACGAAAAGCGTAGAACAATGTGCCCCCGAGAACGGAACTTGGAAAAATGGGAAGACGTAATATGTGGACCTCCTTAGACTTTTGATCCTGAGTTCGGATTACTACATTAGTCCTCGCGGTATGGAACTTGTAATCTTTGCGACAGAGGAGAATGCAGTCTTCATTGTTCGCTACTCCAGTACAAAGTACTCGAGTAGAAAATAGAGTCTAATAATTCAAAGTACTAATTCTAGGGAATAGGAAGAAACTGCCTGTCATCATGAAAGGCGCCTTTGGCTTGCTGAAGTGGCCTCATGGCGGCGCCAGAAACCGCACTAATCCCATCCCCCATCAACTGTACTTGAGTGCTATTGACAACAAGACAGCGCCAAGGTATGATTGTCCTTGAGCCTTATTGTCAAATTGCACTATGCGTGTTAACCAGAATTGAACGTCAAGAAGCAAATAATTCATAACTGTCACTAGTACACTTGCTATGTCAAAGTCATGAACAAGTATTTCACGAACGTAGTGAGGTACTATTTTCATAGCAAACCTTATAATCCCTAAGAACTCCAAATCAGAGAAACATCCTCCACTTTTAAAAGAATTGCATGGTCCTTAACAAGAACCCTCCTACATATTTTCGCATTCGACAACCCATTCCCATCGACAGTCAAGAGAAAGTGACGTTCCATCTCGATGGCGAGCAACAAAAGCTAAATCGAAGGAGGCGGTCCGTTCCTCCTGCCAACCTCAACAGGGTTGGTGGCCTTGGCGATGCTTTGATAGTGGTGAGCACGGGAAGCCTCATACGCTGCAGCTGCAAAGCCACCAACCAGGGGACGATGATTGGGCCCACCCACCGCGTCGCCCGAACCTGGCATGGGAACACCCGGCAAGGGGGGTTCATAGTCGTCGTCAGAGTCATCAAAGTCAGAATCGTCAAAGTCCACGAGACCGCCCGATCCAGACATTGGTTTGAGAGCGACGGAGCCTCTCTTGACCGCTGGGGCAGTTGGTCGAGCGACGTTTTCCGGTGGCTTGACTGGAGCTGGTTGTGCATTATTGCGAGGGACAACAGGCGCTGGGGCTGGGGCTGGTGCTGGTGAAGATACCGGATCTACATCCATTGGATCCTTCCTGATAGGGAAATCTTCCAACATTTCACCCTTTCTATTACCTTGATTACGTGGTTCAGTAGATGAAGCAACACCTGGACCAGGTGGGGGAGCTGCTGCGGTAGATCCGCGTCGACGTCCGCCTTTAACAGCAACTGGCGGAGGAGGGGACATTCGCCCTGGTCCAACCCGTGCCGATCGTTCAATTTCTTCAAGTTCGTCGAGTGTGGAAGACATGGAAGCGACTGATGAATGAATGAAGATACTAACAGGGAACAACGGAGCCACCAACACAATTCGTAAGTTGACGTTTGTTGTGTTCAATCTGAACGTGGGTGAACGTGGGTGAACGTGTGTGCTCGTACGATGCTCGTGGCGATGGAAAGTTTGGGAAATGACGAAATGACCCATCTGAGGCAGGGCAAAAAGACTCTTCTGCGGAGGGTCCAGCTACGCACCTCGTCTCAACCATCCTTCGGTACTAACAGCGATGTAGACGTCACGAAAAGTAGCCCAATGGATTTCGCTTTTCCCTGGACATCCGCATCCTGGTCGTCATTTGAAGTTCGCATTACATATCATATATCATACATACTCCTAGTAGTATGAACTCGGAATGATACATACTTGTACCACGTATCCCGTATCTCGTGCTACTGCAGTACGCATCATGAAAAGTGTACACTGAGGCTGGCGTACGTCAGTAGCGTCTGCACCTTGTATATTTCATATTTCGATGTTCGACGCGATCTACGGTGACTTGTACGCCACCGATGTATAGACGATTACTTGGAAAATAGTCATGCCTTCGGACCTTGTCATCTCACATGCTGCAAATCGTAGTATGACACATCGGTTGGCATATTTGTGCTCCAGATTTCAGACTTCTGTCTCCTATGGAAATAGAAATATTTATATAAAAGTGCAACTTGAACTCGGATTCTGTCTTTGCATCTGACAACACAGCGGGAAATGCAAATGAATATTGAAGCGACTAGTTAGGATAACCTAGTCACACGCACTGGCCCTTCACCTACTGAATGGTGAGAGACCGTGCTGTATTCTTTGATGATGTCTCATAGTTCAAATCATATAGGTAGTATGGTTTGGACAGTGCAATGGGGGAACAGTAGCACAGTGAGACAGTACTCGACTGTATAGATACCTCCTCAGGTCATGCATCATTGCATGGGCTCGTGAAAATTCTTTAGCAAAAACCAGAAAGGGTTGTTCTCCTTGCGTCCCGTTCAAATTCCTGCTCGTCGGATCTAGGTCAACGGCCGAGCGGTATTTGTAACGGGAGGAAATGTACCTGCTCGAACGAGTCGTCTCCTGAGAGACCATCGTCCGATCGATCAGACCAAGCTAGAAAACTTTCAAGTCTGAGTTATAGTAGTAGAACTTATAACCCGGACCTTGAACTCGAAACCCCCCACCACGAGAACCACCAGACCTTGTTCTTCACAAGGTATTGTTTTGATATATGCCACTGTGACCGACATTTGAGCAGGTGCCGCCTTCATTGGCTGCCACCCGGGACCCAGGGTCAACCTTGTTGGATCCTAGTTGCTGAGGAAAATCATATCCGCTCCAGTTGATGGCTGATTGATTTAAATCCTTGCATCTACTCGTTCACATAGCATCAGTATATCTCATAAATGACTCCTTGACCAGCGAGACGTCGACATAATGTTGGTCAATAGCGTGTGACGCCTTGTTCGCTCCCGCCGACTCCTTCTTCTTCCATCGATTCACAACATAGCGATCAGCTTCTGACACCTTCATGGCTACTGCTCTTGACTCAGACCCACGCCGAAAAGACCTGAACACATTGTACTTGTCTGGAAGATCATTAACGTCGTTTACATCGATCCCAAACAATCCTGGCTGTTCTTCATAAATTTGTGAGAGAAGTTGTAGAAACATCTCGTTCATTTCGGAAGTTGACGATTGGTAACCCTCGTGGTTTACGAACAAAGGCCCTGTGGTCCTATTCCAAAACCGATGCACAGCTAACATCCGCCGCACCCATTGCTTTATTTTGATGCCTGAACCCGTGGTACCTCGCGACATCAATAAATGTTGCTTCACATGATGCTCGCCTTTGAATCTTCCTAGCAAAGGAATGACCACTTCATTTGTGACTTCCACGTGATACTTAATCAACCCTTCCAAGTCGGCCATCAATCCTTCGGGACTTCTGAGGGACAACACAAAGCAGATGCAGAAGTAACCTCCTGCAAGTATCCACCTCTGACGTTCGGATACCTGTAGTGATCTCTTCGCCTGTTCTTCCGTTTTCTCAAGTAGCTGATGCATCAAACATAAGCTGATAGCCTGATTTGGCCGCCAATCCTGACCCATCCGTTTCCGACAACCCAACGTGAACCTTTGAAACCACAGAGACCCACAAGCATCATGACCAATACGTTGATATGATTTTCCGTCGGCATCGGTCAACACAAGCGGGTTTGTGTTTGCGTCTCGAGCTGCTCTGACCTGGTTAGAGTAAGCGGATCTGAAACGTCTTACCGTGTCCCACTGTTTATGAGTCTTCGAATACCGTCCTGCTCCCAACGACGACACCACAATTTGGATTGCCACCTCGTATCCACAATGATCTGTCTTGGGGAGCGGCCCTGGAGCCTCGGCGGCACCTTTCATTCCCAAACTTCGGGACAAGACTAGACCTTCTCTGGTTTTCGCCGTGTTCGCATCAACGGTGGACCTTGCTCGGCTCCAGAAAGCGTCCAAAATGATTCGCCGAATACATGCCAATGCAAACACATCTTTCTTCGTTGAAATATCTGGGGCGTGATCAAACAACTTCCCAAATACGCAGAAGTCGCACTCAAAAGGCACCATCAAGTTATCGCCGTTCCTGGCCGATGTGAATCTACCGATGTCTGACTTTCTCGGTGTCCATCCTGAAAAGATCCGATCTTCATCGTCAGCTTCCGCGATAGGTTGGTCACCAGCAGCCATGAAAAACTCAGGTTCATTGCTTGAAGTATAGCAACTTCCGCACCACAGGTTCCGACAGACCTCCGAGGTTGACACAGCAAACCCAAAATTCGCGCAAAAGATTGCTTGGGTCCACTGTCGACTCTTTGAGCACTTGGCGCAATTGCCTTCCCATTGCGTACATCTTAGGGGTGCCGCGCAATTGCCAAGGCTTGACTCTAATGAAAGGGAAAAGAATACCAATGAGCAATGGTTCATGCATCGAGTGACACCACATATTTGAACCGACCGGAACCTCGAACACAAAATCAGCAGCCTTAAACAAATGGCGGAGCCATTGATTAGTGCACAAACGGGGACAAACAAATATGTGGCATGCTCGTTGCCTCTTTATCCTCGCTTTTCGCATCTCTGACAGTGCCACCTCGGCTGCTATTGGAGCCGGAGCCCATATGTATGTTCTGGCTTGCTCAACCAACACGGGTCGACAAAACCCGTCGCTTCCGGTCTTCCATCCTTCCACATCGTGCCCCTTTTCAAACCATCCCATTTCATCCAATAGAATAGCTTCATTTCCAGCCCATCTGCGAATCCAGGGCACTAGATCCTGGGCAGACCTCTCGATTGCCGACAAGTGAATTGGGACGAAGGCACTCATCGCTTCACCGTCCATGACCCCTTGGCCCAAGAAACCGCGAGACACTCCGTCCGTTCCTTGGGCTATCATCCGTGTTCCCGCAATATGAAACACGTTGATCTTGATTCCTATTCTCATCGACAATGCATGTAATCAAACTACCAGCTCCAGCAACTTAGGAGACGAAGACGAGCCTCTTGACACGCACGCTTCGACGGTTGAATTGTCGGTGAACATGAAGACCTCGGCGTTGTCCAAATTGCCTTCGTCTCCCTCTTCTTCTAAAGCTTCTACCACATTCGTGAATTCTTTCCAGTTCGACGATTCGGGATCCTCTTTTGCGCCCCATACACCAATGCGAAAATTGAGTCCTGCTCCGCAAGTGAACGTCGCTCCAAGACCTGTGCCTGAGGCGTCTCCGAATCCATAAACAACCGTGATTACGTGCTTGGAACGCAATCGGACAACTGGTACTCTCACGGGGGCAAATATTACCGCCAGAGCCGCGACGTCGTCTGCAAGACTGATACTCCCAGTTACCATGAGCGGGGCGGTCGTCTCCTCCTTGCCAAACAACTCGGTGTCTAGTTCTGCTTCTGAAATATCGCCCCTCTCGAATTTTGAGAATAACAATCGCTTCCAACGTTTGTCCGACATCTTCCAATCTCCCTCATCCCGTTGGGATCTCCACGAGTTTAAAGTCAAATAGAAACCTTTCAAGAAAGGAGTGATGACGTCAAAAGTCATGGAGAGGTGATTCAAAAACCCAGTTTCCTTTTCTAGTTTCTTCCGCTCAATCAATGGTCGACGGTTCACTGCAGTTTCTATCAAGCCTAGGAGTTGAGCTATCATAGCCTTCCCCTTTTCCCATTTTTCTTGCGAGACAGACTTTGAAATCGTTGTGGGAGAAATCTTGAAAATTGTTCCAGTCCATGCTCCGGCTTGAAGTTGGGAAGGTGGTCTAAATTTTCGAGGAGCATCTTGCATTCCTAAATATTGTATCCGACTTGCGAACTGATGATGTACCTCATGGCAATTCTCCTTAGAGTATCCTGTGATTCGCACATCATCCACAAATGTCAACACATCACCTGCCACCACGCCCAATGCGGTTCTCCACTTCATTACTTTTGGAAGGAGAGGATCAAACGAGTGCATCCCCGGAAGATTCAGTCGGATGCAATCATAACCCATTGGATTTTCCGATCGAGCGGGGTTTCCACGAGCAAACTCCTCACCCCAGTAGTAATAACGAATCGCGTTGTACGGACTGGGCCGCATGCCCATGAATAAACGGGTCCAACGTAGCATTTTTGTCACACGACCACCTCCACTTGTTTTGGTTTCGAATTTGACGCCGGCATGTTTTCGCATTCGTTCTTCCATGGGAAAGTTGTGAAACATTTCGCCAAAATCCATATCGGCCATCCACGTGCCAAACGTCAGCAACATGGCTGCTGAAGTAGCGGAAGGCAAAAAGAAATTCGGGGCCCAGAGGGTATCATTAAGACCGCATGCTGTGCCGTCAAACACCACACGAATGTCTGTTTCACCTTTCGGAACCGCGAAATAGTTCAATGAGTTCGACACGTGCCCCGACGCTTCCAAATAAAACCGCTTGCCCATGCCTTCGATCTTTTCCGCCACCAACGCCTTGATCTCCGAGCTCAACGTTACCTTCTTCATGCGGTTGCGATTTACAGGAAGAGGAGTTCGAACGTACATTCGCATGCCTTCGCGTGCGGCCATGATTTGCTCTGTTCCATTCCAACGCCAAAAGAATAACGCCGAACCAAATGTCCATTCCCACCACTTGCTTTGTAGCACCTGCCGCAGGACCAAACACCCCTTGAAGATATCACGTTCTAACTCCTTTGCCTTCTCCTTAGCCATTTCCGTTTCCTCCCCTTTGTTTTTCACCCCCTGATTGTTCACCGAATCCGGCAGCTTCGTGTGAACCCTCCGGCGCTTCACACTACCAGGCGCACGAGTCGGTACGACCCTGCTGATCGTGTTAACCCGCGTCGCCCAGTTGTCTCCATGTGTCGTGGCCATGTACCGTAGAAAAGAAGAGGTTACATTACGACGCCAAATGCGCAAAGCAAATTCTTCGAATGACACGATAGCCTTTGGAGGACATGGCAAGACCAGCATGATGCGTTGATGCCAAGGGTAAAAATCCACCACAGCATTGTCGGATTTGACAGCCTTGTTGGCAATGGTGATGTCAGTCCATGACCCTGGCAGCCACGTTCCCAAATCGTCAAGCCATGCTCTATCCAAAGGAAGTGGGAGAGCCTCAACAATAGTGGTAGATGGAAGAGACGGAGCCTGGAGTTTTTGTCGCTGACCGGCGCGTTCTTGTGTCGCTGGTCCAATTTGCTCCAGCACGGCATCCAATACCACCCTGAACATATGAATTGGGACCACTTTTTCGTCGGTCACGGATTCCCACGAAACGAAGGCAGGGAGATCAAACGCGTGCGCTAATTCTGTGTTCACCAATTTCCGAAGTCCCCAGCCGGACCGCGAAAAACCACTTTTGAATACCACCGGTCGATCGAGTTGGTGTAAAGACAGTAGGTCGTCGACAGTGTAGTGCTGAGTTATCACTGGTGGCGTACACGGTTTTGGCCGCTCCGAATACTTGATAACGTGTCCAATAGATCGTCTGATCGGGTCATTTGCGATGGCCACAGATTTCACTCCAATAGTGCCAAATATTCCAGTGGCTTTGGTGACTCCACCAACCATCGCATGTGAGACGAGTGACCACGTCCACCTCGAGCCGACACTATTCGGTTTCCGGCGACCTCCATCGGAAATCCAGCCGACGGTCGGCACATCAACCCGGTTTTCCCATCCTTGAATGAATGCAAGTGACCCGCTTACCAACCACACATCTTCCCGTGATCCGTTTGCAAGCACTTTGTCTTCTCCTATAATGACCAGCTTCGACTGTGCGAACTCCCACGTTGACAAGTGGTATTGACGTAACCGTACTTCGTCAACGTCGGTGATGTGAATTTCAGACCATTCTGCCAACCGAACAGCCCAGAACCACAGAGGAAGCTCCTCGAAGCTCATACCACAGACTCGTTGGGCGCTTGCCTCGCGATGTCCACATTTTGTCAACTTCAGCCGCTGATAAACCGGAATTTGTGTGTTTGAAAAGTCTCGATGAGGGAACATGCAAGGTGATTTGGAAGATATCTCCAGCGTTCGCGGCACTACAAGTAATCTTCCAGTAGCTTCAGACGTGCTGCTACTAGGATTAACTCCAGATTGCTGTGTAAGGTTTGTTCCTAACTCATGCCTCGAACTTCCTGCACATTCACCTCCGTGTTGTCACTTGCTTTCCAATTTAACAACTCTCTTCGACAATTCTGCTACTGCTTTTGTCGCTGTCGAAGCCGAGCTCGCCGCCCCGTCAGCAATGGACCTGGCCTTGGATGCTTCCGACGACGCCTTCTCGACTTGAACCTTGAACCCGGTCATAGCCACTTCAAGTTTTTCCACTTTGTCGAATCCTGAATTTGTTGCCAAAAACTTGACATATTCCGCAGATATGGCTGGGTGATTTTCAAAGTTGACATCCATGTACATGGCCATGATGTCGTGGGTTCTGAAGCAGGACCACAACACATGAGCACAAATGGAACCAGGCTCTTCGACGTTCATTGCCACGACCACACCTTCTTTTGGGGCGAACAAATCTTCGCAGATCCTATCTAGGATTTTCATTGTGAGAGACCATCCTTGTTCTGCGGTGAACTTTGAGGCCACCACCAGCTTCTCGTAGATCGAATCAACGAACGCCAGCATTTGGGTGAGGAATGTGACCGTAGCGTTCAGACACATGGTCGCCAAGAGTTGTCCTTTCGGATCGCGTCCCAACACATGAGTGATATCCTGCGAGATGGTTAGGTGGAGCAAATTCAATCGTTGTATGATGTGATTGTGAACTCCTTCGCCGCCTGATTTCCACACCTTATGATCCGCGAGCTTGTTCAACTTTGACTTGTTTCTGTCTGTCGCCATTGACACTTGACCCGAATGAAATAATCTTGGGCGCTTGAAATATAGCGCTTTGATTGCTGCCGCTTCAGCTCCAGTGGCAATCTTCAATTTTACCCTGGATTCCAATGTCTTAAATTGGCTGTCCGCTTCCACGTCATCCGAACCAAACACCCGGTCAAGCATCAGCAAAGGGTCCATAATCAACCCGTATCGATTGCTTGGAAAGTTAATCTTTATCCACTCTTGACAATCCAAAATAGATCTCCATCCCAGACCAGCAAACTTGACTGACTTGTCTTCTGATCCTGCCTTTAGCAACCCGACGTCCTCCGACAATTGCTTCAGATCTTCCATGATGTTCCTGATCTTCGAAGTGAACTCCTCACCGTTCTGGCTGATCTCGTTTTCACCCGTGTCAGGTATCCTTGGTCTGACGGAGGTGGCGACGTGACTGGTGCCAAACATATCCATGAGTTCATCCATTTCATCTGCAGGTTCCGCAACTTTGACTCGTTTGATACTGTCGTGAGTACTCGAAGCGGTAATCACCGTCTCCAGAGATTTCACCTTCGATTTGAGAGCTACGATCTCACTTGAGGCTTCCTTCATCTTGGCAGACATCATTACCAAAACCTTCAACATCTTCTCTGATTTTTCGACGTTCGCGTCTTGAGCTACTTGTGATTGCAGAGCCTTGATATCTTCCTTGATTGGTGCCAAACCTCCTTCGAGAGCCTTCACATTTCCGGTCACCCGACCTACTTCTTCGGCGACAAATGACGTCGCTCCCCATAGTGTAGGAGCATCGAACCTTGCATCCAACTCAACGGGAGGTCCAACTAAAGTCTGTACGTTTTGGACCGCACCTGACACCACTCGTAGATCGCGTTCATTTGACAAGAATCTCTTGTAGGTCAAATCAGCAACCGCTTCTAACGCTGAACCTTGAGTCATCATACTTGATTCGAGACGCGCAACAATCCGCGTCAACAATCCTTTCGCCATGGTATTGACGATGACCTCATCAAGTTCTTTAGTCAAATCTTCTGGTAGCGTTCGGACATGCCCCACAAACTCTATATTTCCCAGTGTTTCTCCATCGTCGGAACTCATCATGACGTCCTTTCGTTTCTTTGAGGGCGTGCGAAATGTAGAAGTTTCGTTCAAGAATGTGACTTCCTTCGTGATGTCATCAGATGTTGCTTCAGCGTCGTCCGAGTTTTCCACAGCTTTGAATGCAAGTCTCCATTCCGCCAACGTCTTCTGTTGAGTTTCCCACTCTTCTTTGGTTTTCATTGGAACAAATTGCTCCTCAATACTGGGTTGCGAATAAATAACCGTACTCCCTTCTCCCCCTCGGCATATAAAATAACACGAATCATTTTTACCTTGGAATGGGATTTTGACGTCTTCGTGCGAAATGACTGAACAATTTTTCCTAATACAAAAGGCACCACCACCTTTTCCAACCACTCCAAAACAAATAGAACGATCGGACCCGGTAACCAAGACAACAGAGTACGATTTTCCACCTACCGAATTCGTACCTTGGGTTTTGCTACTCCGAACAACCCCCATACTCCGAGCCGGAACCGCGGGCGAGGGAGTTCGCGAAGCGTGCTCAGCGCCACCCAGGACCACAAACGACAGGCCAGTGGCGTCATCCATGAGGGAGTCAAGAACAGAATCAGCGTCCGACATGAAAAAGAAAACTGCTTGATGGCTTCGCTAGCGATAGGCCTTGGATGTACGATCCGAAGATAAAGGCTAGAGCCAAAAAGAGTGTGCAGAAGAATGACCGGCTGATACTTCTTGAAGCCACATTTGAAGTAACATGTAACTCATCTTGATGTGTGGCTCCGTTTTACTTTGAAGATCAGACTTCCGATAACCTGATGACTAGGTGTGACCTCTGACAGGGAAAAATGCTTCCTCGTTTCTGAAGTAGCACTCTTGTGTCGGCACGTCCGTGTTCCAATAGCGACGGTGCAGTAACGTGGAATCTTTCGTGAACGAAATCAGAGTTAGACGAGAATAGAAAAAGAGTCGAATCAATACTCATTGGTAGTTACCGTTGTACTGTCTTTTTGCTCGACAGTATCCAACTTGACCTGTAGGTACGCGGAGGAGTACTTGTTCGTGTATCATACTGTAATAAGACTTGAGACTGTCGAGGTTCCGGAATTCTCGCATACGTGGTAACAAAAGCGTGTAGGATCTACGGAGACATGAGTCCCCTGTTCCACGTACTCCAGTCCCGAGTATCATGATTCGAAAACAGGCGCCAAATGAATTCCTTCCGACTGCACCGTCATGATGAAGGTTGAAGGTCGATGGTTGATGCGGTGCGCACAAACAGCGCTCTCACGTCGAACATCAGTCAACACGAACAGATCTTCCCCATGATTACCTCCACAAGCAAGGCAACTATCACTGATTCATTAGCTCGCAAACTCGTGCTGATCAGGCATCCAAAGCAAAAGATCTCCAATGAAGCCATCCAATTGACTGCTGAGCTTTTACGAGTCTTCATTTTGGAAGCGAGAAATAGAGCGTCAGTCGAGGTGAGTTTTGTTCGACTATTGGTAGTAGCACTCCTAATATGCTGCTACATTACTCGAAGTACATCGTTCGGTACTCTGTACTCGTTGATCGAAATGGATTCACCTAAACTCTCTTAACTGCAGGCGGAATGCGAAACTGAGGCTAAGCTAGAGGAAGATGATTCGTCCGAGGGCGTTCGCATCAAGGCCCACCACATCACCAAAATTGCGGCAGAATTGCTTCTCGACTTGTAGTAATGGAATGACTAGCGCATCAATCCGACATCCTTTCGGCCCCCAAATTTCGAATACAAGGCTTGATCGACAATCCCCATCACTGTTACGACACCACCGACTATGGCAGCCAACGACGTGAAGAAAGCAATCCATCCCCGACGGTACTCTTCAATGACAACATGCAAAGCGCTGACTTCGTAGAAGAAAAATACGCCAGGTAACCCTCGACCACTTCCAGGAGTCACATGGCGCATGTGCTCGGTGACAGAGTACTGGTAGGTTTCAATGATGCGACCGCTTAGAGTTTTGTAGGTAGTTGGAACAATCTGTAGGTAGTATTGGTACATTCCGTAGGAATCACCCAAGATGCGTTCCTCCATGTCCAATTGATGAGCGACTCCAGGATAGTCGGCACCAAAGCGAATTTTGTTGATCGTGTGAGAAACATTGAACTGTTCAAATGTTCGAAGAAAGACATCAATAATCGATGTCACACTTTCACTGTCGTCCAAGCCGCGATTGGGCGCCAAATGCAAGTTTCCTCCTCCTGTACTGAGCGCCACTATGCCGTGCACATTGCAACCTTCTCCTTCCTCTTCCTTGGCAGTTGTTTGATTCTGGCATTGCTTAATCTCAGAAAGACTTGGCAGTATCCATCCCTCAAGTTCGTATTCACGTTTGACATCGTCGCAGGTGTTGCAGCATGCATCTTCACCACCAGCACCGTAACAACTGCCGCACTCCTCCTCCATAAGGTGAATGTCTTCAAGAGAAACAACCTGATCGTCATCGTCAGTACGATTGTGAAGTGAGTCCAGCAAATGCTGTTCGCTCAACAAAGACGAACCGAGTTCGAGCCTCGATTTACGTCCAAGAAATCTGCCATCTTTACTAATCCGATGCTTATAAACATGATGCACCTTGTCCAAATGTAATGATTGTCGTTGTCCGGCTGGATCATTAGCGTCAATAGATAAAATGGCACATGGGACGCTGTGTAGGGTAATATCAAATTCCATCTCCAACCCTCGTTCGGTGGTTGCATTGGCATGGACCCGTTCCACAAGTTCTTCTCGGAAGTTGTATCGAAATTCAGTAAAGGTCAGGTACGCAATCAGGACAAGCGTGATCGTGGAAAGGACGGCACCCTGCACTGTGTGAACTCGGAACTCCTTGGAGATGGTGGAATGACCGTCCAGGCGTTTCAGCGAATCTCCAATGCCCATGATGCCGAAATTGATACTGCAATAATGTCAAATATGTACAATGCTGTCTCTTCCAATAATGCAGCAAGGCCGAACTTTCAGGTTGAATTGTTGAAAGTGTTTCAAATCCGATGAAACAATGCGAGGGTTGAGGTGTGTATAAGAAAGACGGTCTAACGCCAGTGTATCGGCTTCACCTCAAGTGCAATTCGAGGGCGAAAGAGGGGATCATTCGCACAAGAGGCGGGAGGCAGGCGGGATCATTCGTCGCATCGATAGGCTGACGGACAGGCGTAAAACCGAATAACCCAAACGATGTGCAGTAGCTCCGTACCAGTATCATACTTCCGTACAATGGTATAAATGTATTTTAGCGAAAGATCTCTTAAAAGAAACAGAACAATTAACATCTCTACTTGGAAGGAAGCCACCGAGAACACCCATGAGCCATGAGCCAGTCAAGTTCATTAGTGATACTTAGTAAAATGTGAAGACCACGGAGGGCAAAGTACCCCCAACAAAAGTGCCTGGATAGCCATACAGTGACGAACGCATCTCACGGAAATCTGTGTAAAGCGTGAAAAAACCTACTCCGTACTAGCTGCAACCCCAGAGGTTGCTCCGTTCACTCGCTGAACTCCGAATTCTCCGGCACGAATCTCGTCCAGAGATTTCTGATCCGCTTCCGAGATAACGGACCCAGTAGACGCCATAAAGTCACTCACGAATCGAATATCGCATTCCTCATCGGGTGAGCCATCTTCATTCTCGCACGGCCGGAATAGATAGTTGGCAGCCTTTCCGAAATTGTAAACCTCCAATGGGTCACGTCCCGTGCCGTCGTCGAGAAGCTGAGAGATAGGCCATGACAGTGAGCCCAAGCAATAAAAGGATACAAAATGACTAGCTGCGCAAAACACCTTTCCAGTTTCTTACCTTGATGCATTTGGAATTAAGATCAAAGATGAGAGGAAGGCCATTCGGTATCTCGAGGCCAGTAATCTGGTCTTCCGGAATCTGACAAAGATGCATCAATAAACCCCGAATCGCATTCTCGCTACTTGAAATGAGTACCCGCTGGCCTCGATCTAGCGCTTCAGGAACAATGCGTTCCGTAAAGTACGGTATAGTTCGATCCATACACATTTTGAGCGACTCACTTTTCGGGAGTTTTCGTCGAAGCGTCAAGCGGCCGGATTCAATTGTTCGAATGACGGATTCGGTAACCGAGTATCGAACATCTTTGAGATACTTTTGGTAGCGTTTGTCGTTCCCGGGATAATGTTTCGAGAACGACGATACTCTAGGTGGCGCTGTGTTGTAACCGCGTCGCCACGCCTTGAATTGAGCTTCACCGTGACGTTGAGCAACCATGCGTTTGGAAAGTCCAGTCAAGACCCCGTACATGCGTTCGTTAAGTCTCCATGTTTTAATGAGCGGTAGCCATAGCTCGTCCATTTCATCCATGACATGCCAAGCAGTTTCAATGGCGCGGGAGAGCCAGCTAGTGTAGACAACGTCAAACTCAAATCCGTGAAGCTTCAGTAATCGGCCCGCCCGTTTGGCTTCTTCGATACCTTCCTTGGCAAGTGGGACGTCTTCCCACCCAGTAAACAATCCAAGTTTGTTGTGCTCCGTCTTTCCGTGGCGAATGATGACAAGAACAGCATCCTTACGAGTGGGAACGCCCTCACCATCCACACCTTGAGCCGGTGGTAACGCCGTCACACACGGATTGGGCGTATTCTTGGAGATGATTGTGGGAGACAACTTCTGTTCCTTTGTTGACGATTTCTCCATCCTCATTTCTTCCAAGGCTTGCTCCCATACCTTGTCTTCGGACAGGACAATAGGCTTACCCTGATTTCCATCACTGCCGTCATCGTCCTCTGCTGCGTTTTCGTCAATGAATTGCCCCGCCCATTGACCGAGCTCTCGTTCGGCGTTAAGTTTGAAGAGAGAGCGTTCAAGAGACGTCAAGGGAATTTTAGTACGCCCCATGGTGTAGTCGTAGCCTGGAACGTTGTTGGACCATTCCTCCTCTCGCTTGAGTGCATCCTTGAGCAGGCCAGGTTTTTCTAAAAAGAGACCAGTCGTGTGGATTTGTGATGGACCATCTTGTTGAATCGGTCTTAAGTTTCTGTCGAATTTGTAGATCACAGGAATACCAGTTGGGAGCGCAACATCTGAAAATGGTAGGTTAGCACGTAATTAGGTGATTCGAATCGACGATTACAGACGTCACATTTCCCACTCACCTTTAATGTTATCGTCGTCAATCTCATCAATCGTCTTGACTAACCCTCTGAGCGTATTCGCATGCGCGATCACCAAAACATTGCGACCAAGTCGAATTTCTCTTCGGATTCGATCCTTCCAAATGGGTTCCGTGCGCTCCATGCAATCCTTCAACGATTCTGTAAGAGGTAGCTGATCGTCACGCAAGTCTGCGTACCTGCGATCCCGACCAGGCCAATATACGTCCGATCGTGTCAGAGGAGGCGGTCGTGCTTCGTAGGAACCACGCCTATGTTGATGCAACATGCAAATTCACAGTAAATGTTGGTTAGAAATCAAGCCTTTTGAGGAGCAAAAACAACAATTTCACAGCTGTACGCACCATGTTTGCACCAAATCTGCACCTAGTTGTTCAGCCAATTCCTTTTTCGAAAGTCCCGTCAACGCGCCATAGTGGCGTTCCTGCAAACGCCAGGACTTGAAGACGGGCAAGTAGACTTCGTTGAGTTCTGTCAAGATGATCCAGACAGTGCGTATGGCGCGTTTGAGTCGAGACGTGAAGACTACATCAATCTCGTATCCACCTTCTAACAAAAGCCTAATAACATGTCGTGAGAATATGGAACAGTTAATTGCAAATCCATTCTCCGAGTAATTCGATGCCAATCACCATGGATCCAAATAACTTCCTGACTGTACTAATAATCGCATCGCACCATCTGTGGTCCCTTACCTCGCGGCATGTTCAGCTTCCCTCCACCCCCTTTCACTCAAATCTGGATCAGCCCATCCAGTAAATGTCTGATTGGCATTCCACAAGGACTCTCCGTGTCGTATTAGAATGAGAGTCCCCGGTTCCTGTGGTTTTCTCCATATCCGCTTGGCCGCGCGAAAGGGCAATTTGAGCAAGGCGCGAAGGGGCGATCGGCGCTTGTCCGTGAGCATCATGTCCTGATATCCGTCTTCCATGTTGTCCTTGCGACGCTGTTCGCGGTCCAACAGTCGTTTTTCGATGCGTTCGAGCAAGCGTTTTCGTAAGAATTGGTCGTATCCTAAATCTGTAGTGTAGCCAGAGCGTTTCTTTTCCGAGAGGAATAGTGGAGATTGGAAATGATTGCGACTTTGGGTTAATGAAGGAGATTGGAAGGCATGACATGATGATGAAACTAGTAGGAGAGTGAGGACGATGTTGGTAATCGTCGTCATGGTGTTGTTGTCTCTATGGATAGATCTTTTTCTATATTTTCTTCGATGACACTTGTGACTTGCGTCGTCGTAATTCGACATGGCGATAAAGAAAGCACATAACAGCACTTCATAGACCTCATACTCTACTGGAGTATTGGTACGATACGTCTACTCCCACTGTTTATGACACTTCCAGGTTCCAGCAGTTGAGCACTGGTATTCTCCATACTCCGAATACTACTCTACTAGACTGTACTGGAGTATACCGGAATGTATATCTGCACTGTAGCTGGCACAGTACCGTGTACCGTCGGACGACGTACGGACGAGCAAATCGGTATATGTATATACAGGTACGTAATACAATGATTATAAGTCAAACTCAAGATGGATTCGTTATCACTTCAGCGAATTTGGTGTATATATGGAATTGAATACGCGTATTCGCCTCAACCGACACAAGTGTTCGAACTTAACATATATCGTTGGTTCAAAAGAATCGTTTGCCGGCCGCCGGATCCTTGGCTTGGGATTGTGATTGGTCCTGGCAGTAGCAGTACTATTGAGTTTATGTACATTGGTTCATGTAGAGTGTGGAAAAAGCTGGAAAAGTGGACAAGTCGACAAGAGAGAGTTATCTCGCTTCGATTTGAAGGCAACCATCTCAGCGCTCAGCAGCCATCATTATTGGCATTATCCTCGATTCCCTACTGCTTGTAGAAGCGTTGTGTAGTAGGTGTAGTTGATTGGTCGGTAGACTCAGAAGGTGTGTGTTTCTTTTGGACGAAGTTCGAGTGATTTCCTTTGATCATTGCATTTTAATTGATCTCGGTTGAGGAGGTACCTTCATAGCAATGTGCAATCGCAATGTACTCCTCCGAATACTGCACCAGTTGTGATTACCTAAGGAAGTATGATACCAGGCGCTGTGCAGCTCTGGGGTTCATCATACTCGACCCTGCTCCGAGTATCATGTCAGCTGCACTTCTTCTGTCTCCTCAATCGTTGTGTACTGGTGACTGGTAATTTCACTCTTGTCTCACAATCTCATTTCGATTTTCCTTTCTGTACACTTGTAGATTGAAAAGAAGGAACTGTTTCACAAAAATGCTGATTCGATTGCACGTCCTCCTCTTGTTGGCCTTGGGTTTCATCAGTGTTGCGTTCTGTGAAGATGCACAAGCTGATCAACAATACGACGCAGAAACGAGTGACAGCGACGGTTCGCAATATATTAAGTACTGGACTGAATATGCAATTCTTCCCAAGCGATGCATAGTGTAGTACGTATTGCGTGACTCTTTGTTGTTTAATCATGTTATTACCGCATGTCACTAACACATCACACTCCCTCGATCCTCACATTGTCAACAGCAATGACGTTGATGTTATCGTATTTTCGGTGTTTGAGCACGGCTACAAGCAATGCAGCGACGAGCCCATGGGAACATATGTTACGGATGTCCCTACTTTTGTCTACGCCTACTTGCAACAAAAGTTGCAGAATCAACAAGATCTGGGCAATGATGATTATGTCACCCCCGACTCTGTCGAGTACACGGCTTGTACCAGAAAGGTGGTGGACAATGTCGAGTACTTTGTGCAATTGGGATGTTCCGACTCCACATCTCAAGCCCTGTCGCTTAATATATACAAGGATAATACTTGCACAGAACGAGATTCGCGAAATGGATATGATGACGCGAATGCGGATGTTAGCGCATTGCAGGTACGAACGTAGCGTCGGCCATTTTTCAGGGCCACCATGACTGTCCAATACTCACCGCATCTAACGTTCCAACACCACACAGCTCCCATTCAAGAAATGCCAGGCCTGTGTCAATTGGGTGGATTACAGTGATGACAAGGTCGACGATCAGTTTTACGAGAACCATCAAACCAACGCGCCACTGTGCAGCACGGCATGGGAAAACAAACAATCGTGCGATCGAAAGTGCCAAAAGACCGGCCTAGAACACACCACCAAGGAGGGTTGGAACACATCCGACGAAGTTCTGCTTGCCATTTTAGGTGTCTTTGGATTCGGCATGCTGATTGCCATCCTCCAAAAGCGGCGACAAATGTCAAACAAGGATGCTCTCTTGGAGCAGGCTGCCATGAGTGCTGCTGGCTTGCAACAAGCCCATGTCATTGGGATCTTTGTCCTTGTTGTGATTGTGATTACTGTGTTTGCGTTGCTGAATCTCAAGAACTTGACTTGGGCGCTGTTGCTCATCATGAATACCGTGCTCTTTGGATATCTCATGAAGTTAACGATAGATTCCGGAGTTTCCACCGGTGAGACAATCATTGGACCAGATGGTACCATTATTCGACGTGCGGAATCTGATGATTCGTCTTTGGAATCGTCGCAAGCAAATGCCAACATTGGAGGATACATGATTCCGAGAATCACCTAAGTGAGGGTAGATGTGGACGCTGTTGTCATTTAGTTGGTGCTGTAACCATCGGTTGCACGTGCTAATACTACCAGGTACAGCAGCTACAGTAGTAAGGGATGATTCTATCGTGTTAGTAGTAGTGTATACTGTATATACAGGAGGCGACTCAACGATTGCTACTATGTCCACGGTCCCGCTTCTATAACAGTGCTGTGGACGGCCATACCCGGTTCCGATTTTCGGCCTGCCAACGCCCGACAAAATGTCTTGGCTGACCGTATCAAATCTTGTGCATTTGTTGTATGCTTTGTTCACAGCGACGACCTGCTGTTGTTGGACGCTTCTTGGCATAGCCCGTCAAGCCGACATTAAAACTTCGAGCGACAAACGTGTAGTGTTCGTTGACATTCATTGTTGCTTGTTCTGTGACAGACTTGCACTTCTCGACAACTTGCAGTAGAGGGCATTGCAGCAACAAATAGAAACAACAAAAACAACACCAAACGAATCCACGTTCCCTTTCAGTACACCACCTTGGAAACCAAGCAAGACTCGGGAGAAGAAATATTTTTCCAGTTTTGCTTTTCTTTTCTTCATCACTTGATTTCAATTTCGAAGTCACAACTCGGGAGTGATTTTGTGATTCGCAACAGCAAGCACAAAAGGCATCACATTGATCACCAGTTGATTTCACAACGACAAAAGTACTCGCATACTTTTTAAAAAACGTTCAAGATTTTTTCCTCTCAGTCGGATTTGGAACTCCACGCGCCGCTTCTTCGATCCGACGAGGGGCAGCAGCATCATTCGTCGGTAGCGGCGACGGCGTGGGATACATTCTCCGGAATGGAACGCAGCGATTCATCAACAGCCAGTACGACAACGACGATTATTGCGGGAAATACTAGCGACAGCAACAACTCATCCCAATCGATGCTCTTCAATTGGATGAGTCCAAGCATGAGACGCTTGGTTCTACGTTGCCTCAATATCCCCACAGCAGCTGATGCACTTCCGTCACCGCTTTTGTTCCTAGCCACAAGTGGGAAACATTCCTTCATCACTCTTCCTCTCTTTTCATTGGCCTTTTGTGCTCTCTGGTTGCCCTTTTATTTATTGGCATTTTTGGTGACAGAATGGGGTGTTTATGCTCTCTTTGTGGGAACTGTCTTTTTTGTGGGACGAGTCATCCTTCGGTGAGTTCTTGTTTGTTTGTGGATTAATTTCACCAGAGGTATATTTTAGATGTCTGCGGATTTCACTGCAACTACGCTCTAAGCACTAACTTTGATTCACGAACATATGCCATCCACAGAATGTTGGCCTTTCCTGGAGCCTCCCGGCGTGTCTCGGGCGAAATTGAGCAGGAATTTGCCAAGTACTCTGTCCGAATGCTGCACTCCTCCGTCAATGCTTCGATTGAGCTGGCCGCTGACGTGATGGCTCTTGATGGACAGTCCGGAAGCAACAGTAATTCCGCGTACTACGAAGTTGCCAATGCCTGGAAACGATTGCAGTCCTACCGGAATCGGGTCATGGGAGTTTACTACGCTGTTTTGGCGTACGTATATCAAGAACCAGAATTGCCTTCTGTCCATCCTGTCAACAGCAGCACCACGGGTCAACTCAACGCGTTTGGGAACAATCGCCTGAGTGGGGACGTCGGAAATTTATCCGGGATTACGGTACGTTCGTTACATCTCGGTGGCAAATGTGGAGCGTTCGTTGTTCTGGATGACAAACATCTCATGTCTCATTTTATTTAGACGGACGCTCAAACCGACGGCAGGCGGGTGTTGACGTTGTTAGGAAAGGTTCTTTCCGACATTACTGTTCTAGAGCAAAACGGATCAAGTCTCTTGAACAATTCGGGTCGCTTCGTACCTCAAGACGCATTGAACGAACGGGTGAAGCAATCTGCCGCTGCACTGATGCAATCCGCCTCAGAGCTCAAGCTCCTACTTCCAATATTGGCGCAGAATGTTCCAAACGGTGATGACGATGAAGGCGAAGACGACGAAGATGTTTTGGAAAGTGTTCGCCAGTCCATGGGAGAAACTACCGTAGTTTCTACATGGGGCGCAATTTCGGCCACAATTGGAGCAATTATACCCATGCTCGATCCTTCACCACATAAATCAATCTTTGGCTTGGATGTTTTGCGTGGAACAGTCCTTTCTCGGTACAAGGGCGCAACGCAAATGTGGTTCACTCGTCCTACCGGAGGAAGAATTGATGCAATGCACATTCCCGCCCTAGGGTGGGATCCAGCCATGGGTACAAATCCAAAAGCAGTGCTTTACTGTAACCCGAATGCTTGTCTCATCGAAGCGGCAGCTGGAATAAGCTTGGCATCTAGTAACTGTTCTCGACCAGGGGACAACGAAGATGTTTCTTGCTGGACTGAATACTACACGAGATTGGGGTATGATATGTACATGTTCAACTATTGTGGTTACGGACGGAGCCACGCGACCGCAGCTGATTACAACAGGGCTCGCACCGCTGGATTTTTTGGTGCATGCTGTCGCATTTTGCACAGTGCGTTTATTGCGTTCTCTGTGAGTAGCACAAACAACGAGCGTGCCGACTGGTACCATCGCGATTCTTTAACTAACATACTTTGTCGCGGCAGCCAACACCTGACACTGTCCGATCTGATGCCTTCACGGTCGGCTCATATTTGATTGCAGAGCTTAAAATCGAGTCGTTGATCATTCACGGTGAAAGCATCGGAGGAGTAGCTGCTGCAGGAGCAGCACGTGGTTTGACCAGCATGCCGGCGACCACGGACAAGGTAGCCCTGTTGATTTGCGACAGAACGTTTACCAATCTCCAGGCGATTGCCCAGCGTCTTGTGGGCAGCTGGACAGCTCCAGCCATTACGACGCTGGCGCCTTTATGGAACACTGATGTCGCAGCTGATTTTCTGGCCGCCACATGTCCAAAGATACTCGCCCAGGATCACGCCGATGTCATCATCGCTGATTCAGGTTCTCTCAAGTCAGGGGTTGCCTTGTGGAACGAAATTAGGAGGCGATCGTCCACCAAAAGTCTCGGTTGGGCCATGGAAGCGCCAGTCGAATACCGCGCTGCTGACTGGGAGAATGTCGGTGTTCGCGAGTCTAAACTGGCCCCGACGACCGCAGCTCATATTCAGCCACCCATGTGGCCAACGGACAAGCATATTTCCTTACGTGTTGGGTTCCACTTTGCTGCATGTGCAAGACGCATTGGAAAGCTTTCCACACAAGAAAGGAGGGCAAATAGATCGAGATCAAATACCTCAGATATAGAGGAGGGAGTCGACGTTGACTTTGACGGTACAACAATGTCATCACAATCCACGGACTCCATGTCCGGGCTCGTTACTGCATGGAAATCATTAGCATGTTGTGATGGTCTATGCGGGTCTCCGTTGGGTGCTGCCGTGAAACAGGGGTACGACTGGACACTTATATGGCTTTGCAGCACTCTGACTTTCGGGGGTCAAATCGTCGCTGGAGCCGCCGAAGCGAGGCAGGGGCGGTCGGATACGTTACAAATATCGCCCCTTGATTTCGATTGCCGTCCCGCTGGCTACCAGAGAGAAGAGACCGATATGATGGTTCACCCCAAGCCAATCCCTGAAGTCATCGCAACGCTAAAGAGTGTTGTGGAACGCAACGACGTTTCCATCCGATCTGCCGAACACGAACTATCCTACTGTATCGGTGTTTTGGAGTACGTTGTGGCCCGCCTATCAGCGCCTCCTACTGTGGATGCTTCCCGACAAGCGAATCACTTGCAAAGTCAACTCGGATACTTGTTGAATCTGCATTGTGGACACAATAATCAGTTCTCAGTAGAGGAGCGAGTCAAGCTCACGGCATTGCTGGACGAAATCGGGACTAGACATCGCTGATGGAGAGGCGTAGACGCTGTAACTTAAGTGGCCGTATCGTTTTAAATTGCCATACACTTGCATCGTTACTGTAGCTCTGCTCTAGACGTCGAGATAAACACGAATCCCACTGAAGCCTTTCAAAAGATAACGCAAAAGTAAACTAGTCTACTTGGAGCTTCCCTTCACCTCAATCATTTCCATTACAAAATGCAGGGGAGACCCTTCAGGGATCAATGAGCCAGCGCCTCGGTCGCCATATCCAAGCTCTGATGGAATAAATAGCTCCCACTTGGCACCTTCTTTCATCAGTTGCATCGCCTCGGTCCATCCCTTGATGACCTGGTTGGGAGCAAACGTCAATGGTTCCCCGCGCTTGATGGAAGAATCAAATTCAGTGCCATCAGGGAGCTTTCCTTCATAGTGACAGACGGTAGGCGAGTCAATGGTCGGGGTCTTGCCAGTGCCAGCACTGAGTTCGCGGTACAACAGACCAGAGGGTAGCTTGATGACGCCTTCTTCCGCCGCCTTGGCTGCAAGCCATCGGAGCCCTTCTTCGGAAGTGCCAGCGAGGATGCTGATCAGCAGGGAACTGAAGATTAGAAGCGTGGAGCGAAAGAACATGTTATCTCGAAGACTATCAGCGTATTGGATTCTGAAGAGTTTGTTCCGTCGTCCATGTTCGTGGGTTCAATCCAACCGCCTGTTGGGGCGCAGGCATGGAGTCGTTTCACGCCTTCGGCTGTGCTCGGAGTAGATCATACACTGTGGGATGTTGGGCTAGTACTACAGTACTGTAGAGGTCGCAGAATTTATCGATGCCGATGGTCCAATGGACCATCGTACTATACTGTACACTGTACCGCTAGTAGGACTACCGCTAGTAATCCAGTATAAATGTTTGAAAGAGGTTTTTCATAATAATCGATTATTTTTAATTAATATTCATCCTCGTATTTGCCATAATTCTATTGTCGTAACGTCATGTATTAATCGTGAATTACCTGACGAAGACACGCCACGCTTTCAAAACAACAAATTAGTGGAGTGCTCTGAGTGTATTACATATTCATACCAGGTACTGTACGATACCAGGTTCACGTGCGTACAGAATACAGCCGAAGCCGCGAACTGAAATGAAGCAAAAAGAATTTGAAGGCAAGATTTTAGATATCGGCTTCAGAGTTCAGATTCACCCAGATCATTCTCGATTCTCGACACGTCTCAATTTTCATCTGAGCAGCAGAAAAGAACATAAAAAAAACCAACTAACCAAACAAGTGGTGTCGTATACATGGAACGCGACGATGATTTATCGCCTCTTCTTCCATGTTTTCATCCTAGCCAATGGCATTTCTGCCTTTGCATCATCGTCATCTTTCAGCTCTCTGTCAGTCTCGGAGCTCAAACGGCTCCTTTCCGAGAGAGGAGTCGACTTTCGCGATTGCCTCGAGAAACGCGACCTTGTTGAGCGCTTGGAATCCGCCAAGCACTTGGGAACGACAACTCCGAAGGCCCAATTGTCGAACGAAGAAACGAGACTCATCAGCACCTTCCAACGAGTCTCGCCGGCAGTAGCCTTTATCACAACAACGGTACGCGCCAAGCAGCGATTTTCGTTGCAAGAAATGGAGTTTCCCATGGGGACCGGATCGGGGTTTCTGTGGGACAACAAGGGACATGTCGTGACCAACTACCATGTAATTGCTTCACAAGGTAATGTTCCAAAGCAGCTGAAGGTCAAGCTAGCAGGAATGGCGGAGGCATCTGAAGCGACGGTGGTGGGAGTGGAACCTGAGAAAGATCTCGCTGTGCTCCAAATTGATGTTCGTAACCTGCCGAAGCCTCTTGATGTCGGCACATCATCGGATTTGCAAGTCGGACAATCAGTGATGGCCATTGGGAATCCTTTTGGATTGGATAATACGCTGACGACAGGTGTAGTTTCCGCCACTGGCCGTGACGTCCAAGGAGTTGGAGGACGCCCCATCAAGGGATGCATTCAAACGGATGCAGCGATTAATCCTGGGAACTCTGGCGGACCACTACTGGATTCTAACGGCAGATTGATTGGTGTCAACACAGCCATTTACACAGGTGGTACAAGCCGTGGGAATGTGGGAATTGGTTTCGCGATTCCTGTCGACACGGTTCGGAGGGTTGTCAACCAGATTATTCGGTATGGAAAAGTGGTGCGTCCGACCTTGGGAATTCAGGTTGTCGATGATAGGATTGTTCAAAGAATCAGTGAGCAATTGCGACGTAAGTTGGAAGGTGTACTGATCGCCGAAGTCCTGCCCGGTTCACCCGCAGCTTCAATTTTGCAGCCGACGACCATGAACGGGGACGGTACAATCAATTTAGGTGATTTGATAACTCACATTGACGGAGAACCTGTCAAACAGGTCGAAGACTTGCTTTCGGAGGTGGAGAAGAAACGAGAGGGCGATTCGGTTCGATTGACTGTCATGCGTAAGGGTGTAAAGGGCGAATATGTTTCCGTGAAGTTGGCTGCGAGGGATCGCATGATGGCTTCACGAAACGCTAGTCCCAACATTAGTCCGAAGTACACCAGTACTTGGCAGTAGAAGTTTTAAGGTATAACGTTACTAAGGGTGGCTCAACAAGCATGCCAGAAATCTAAATTTGATTATATCGAGTTAAGAAGTGAGTTCGGACTGCTTCTAATAGAGAGCTGTACAATATGAAGTCCGACCACTTAGCCGCACCGACTGATGTGTTACAGATACAGCAAGTCCGGTTCGTTGTGGAGTACCGTACTTGTACGCCGAGTGTGCAGTACACGTAGCATCCCTGTTCCTTGTGGCATGAATTGCTGTACCAGTACCTGTAGAGGCTGATACAAGTACTTCCAGTACATGGTACAGTAAGACTCTAAGCGTCGTACAGTCCATCGTAGAGTACAAGTACCGGTACCTGGTAGTGAGAAGTCAGTCTTGAACCCGTGTACAATTGCATCATACTGTGTACTGTGTATGACATGAAATACCAGCCCTACCGTTACGTCTATTCTACCGGTAGTCGGTGTCCGTATGATGTATGATGTCATGTGTTGTGTGAGAGAAACCGATAAACCACACAAAAACAGAGGGTCGCTGAGCACGAAGCAAGAGGAAATAGAGGAAAGCCATCAACGTGTTAAATGCCGATATAACCCCTTGCCGTCAATTCAGCGATGGAGACTTTGAATACGGACAAGCCTCCTGATTTAGTGGCTAATATAGAGGTGATGCAGATCCTGGAAGAGAAAATAGCAGCGCGGAAGGAAGCAAAGAAGGCTACCAAAGGCGGAACCACTTTGAGGCAACGCGACTGGATCGAAGAGAAAGTGTTGGAGTACCTCAAGTCGACCCCCTGTGTGCAAGCTGCGCCCGACAAGATGCCACAACTCGTGAAGCGACTGCGAGGCAGACCGAAGGAAGGATTTGGGTTGACAGACGCAGAAACTCTGCAAGTGCTGAACTTTATGCCCCGTGAGTCGGTTGAGATTCACCTCATGATTGAAGAACTCCAGGTCCGAATGCCGGAAGAGCGACAAGAGGAGCTACTCGAGCTTGTAGCATCGTGTCTTAAAGGCCATTCGAATCATACACAGATAGATGGCGGAGACAACGATACGCTAGGAGCCGCTGACGATAACGCTGACGAACAAAACGGCAATCACATAAAAAGAGAGGATCCGATGTGATTGAAGCTAGAATGCGGGTTGAAAGTTGGTAACACTACCAGGTAGATAACGCACGAAGATCCTTAGTCGCGTAGACGCATGATCGAATGCTAAAGTCTGCCTGCCATTTTCAATGATGTCCAACGCCTCCGTGAAATGGACTCAACTCCATCGATTCTGGCCTATTAGCTAAAGTGACCTCGACATGGTTTTTAGTGTCGTTTCACATCATAATACCACTTGCACTAGTGGGCACAGGATTCGCTTGGTGAGCGAAAACAGTTCGTCGTTTCAATGTAGTACTACAATAGCGATTTACTAATGCCCCTCGGCATATCCACCCAAGACTTCGATCATTTCCAAAGTAAAAATAAGAACCGCACCGGGAGGAATGTCTCTCCCAGCTCCGTGATCTCCGTAAGCAAGTTCGGATGGCAAATAAAGCTCCCACGTGTCCCCCTCCTTCATGAGTTGCATCGCCTCCGTCCACCCCTTAATAACTTGATTGGGAGCAAAGTACGCTGGAGTCCCCCTCTTGAAAGAAGAATCAAAGACTGTCCCATCAATCAAATGTCCTTCGTAATTGCATTTTGTCTGGGAATCAATTGCTGGAGTATGACCCGATTCTGAGGAAACCAAGACTTTGTAGAGGAGACCCGACTCACGTTTGATGACACCGTCTTCTTTCTCCTTCTCAGCCAACCAATCAAGACCCTCTTGAGTAGTACCAGCAAGAGCACTGACCAACAAGAAGGCGAAGACGAAAACGACGCGAACGAACATGGTGACGATGAATTAATGCAACATGATCACGAGCATCATAC